>AYEL01026010.1:0-10143 GCA_000484575.1 Olivierus martensii | reverse complement strand
GAGCGGTATCCCGAAGTCCGCCATTCGATATTAGGTTTGCCGGCAATAAATGATTAGCTGTAATTGGCCATTAAATTCATAATATCAATTCAATTGCGTATTTGTTGTTGAACTTATTATTTGATTTTTATTCATATATTTGACAGAAAGTTAAATCATCTCTCTTATTAATATAATTTAAAATTAATTATTTGTTTTATTTAATGCTGTAGTTTATTTTTAACCACTCTAAATGAAACTAATATGTTTTATCTATTTTTTTTTCCTTTGTTGAACTCTTGTGGTTTATTGGCTGTTCAAAGAGAACTGAAATGAAATGAAAGCGAATTCAAAATTTCACTTATAAATCATTGATTTCTTTACGAAAGAAATAAAATAAACAAATTTCAGAATTAGTTGTTAAAATAAAATGACTAAGAAAGAATGAGGACGTGATTCTGATTTTCACAGAATCCTAATTTTTTGCATAATTTTTTAGTTACCATCATCAGTAATAAATTGCTATATAAATAAATAGCCAAAGCGGAAACAATATACAGTTATATGAAAAATACTTACTGCAGTATAATTCTTGTACCGGTGTGCGCCGCCATTATGAAACCGACTACCGCTTTCCATAGTATAGTTGGAAGAATCGCGCGAGAGAGATCACCCGACCGACAATCGTCGCTCGCCAAAGGAAACATTTAAAGAATAAAAATTCGTAATTAGTATGAAATTTGTATCAGTATATGTTTTTGCTTATCATTTTCAAACATATACAAAAATAGTATATGTTATAAAGTAGCAGACGAAAACTGACATTAGTATTTTTCGTTTCCTAGCAACTATCAGAATTTTTCTCTTCTGTCTATTCATCAATGACATCAGCAAATTTCAAATAATCCAATATATTCGTAAATTCATAAACGTGTTTTTGTAACAGCACTGATTTTGTAATAATATATAAAAAAATTAAATTTTGAAATAAAATAAAATTTACAGATTTTTATATGTATAGTTTTAAAAAATATAATATTGTATAACGAATTCGATTCATCCTCATATTATCAGCAAAATCATCATATTTATTTTAATTTATAAAAGTTTACTGTGGTTCTAATTACAGTATGGAATTTAGCAAATTCATTCAGAAAAACAATCCCTTTTCCTCGTAGTCGGTTCTGAAAGAGAAGTTTTTTAAATTTCGTCGAAATATCAATTTTATTTTTGATAGTTTGATGATGATGATAATTAACGCTTTAGATTCATTCTGTTAAAACTGACGAACTGCAATTTCTCTGTAATAACTATGGAATTATTTAATTCTGTATATTTTTGTGACATTCAATATATTAAAAATTTTTCTAAAAATTTCTGAATTTTTTCTTTATAATTGGTCATCAATTTTTTTCTTCTTCTTTTTTCTTCCTCCCATTTTTTATTATTATTACTTTCTATTTTTCGAATAACATTATCGGTTGCCATAGCGATAATCATTACAGTTTGGTTCACACTATAACTTTAACAATTATAGCGAATGTTTGTGACAAAATTTACGTTTTTTTGTCTTTAAATGCCAAACCGAAAAGTGCATCCGGTGCGGATCTGTCGATATATTTTTTCGTTTTTTTTTTGGAGGGGGAGTTCTGATTTTTGGACGCATTTTTCTGCAAATGGATAACTTTTCTGGGATGATGCACGTGTTGACCCGATGTCTTCATTACAAGCTTTTCCAATCTCATGCTTCACTGATCAAAGATTCGCTTAAATATATCTCCTGAGAGATTTGATAATTAACATTTAGGTCAAAAGTTTAAGTATTTTGATTCGCGCACGTGTTTAAGTAGCCTGATTCAAAATACTTGAACTTATGACCCAAATGTTAATTATCAAAATATCTCAAGAGATTTGATAATCAAATTTAGCCAAACAAATGCTGATTATCCATCTAAAATCCCAACTTTCTCGCTATTTATATTGATAGTTATGGCTCGATTTCTATCTCTAATCTCTTCAAGAATTTTATTTTTAGAGATTAATTTATGAAAATTTATTACGTAAAGAAAAGTAAGTGAGAGACGCAGTTAATCCAAATTTTGTTAACTTGATTTGTTAATGGAGAAAATTATACTTTTAAAACACGAAGTGGCTACTGATTATATGCTAAACAAGTCTGAATAAGTTGATTGTTATTACGCAAACTCTTCTTCTTCCCTGTTCTGGCTCATTAATTTTATTTGTCAGATTTTTCAACAGTAAGCAGTCAAAATGAAGCAGAGAAGAGACTATAATATTCTAGTGGTATTACTCTGCTAAACATATTTTCCATCTCCAAAGAAATCATTCAATGCACGTCAGTCTCCACCCCTCTACTTGGCTAAAACTGTGCACACACTCATTTAGTGTCCAAACATGGATGTGCCATAAAGAAGAACAAATAAGGTACTGGAAAGACTTCTCTTTTATATTCTTGTTCACTTTTTAAACGGTAAACTCTTGCCACATATATAGTTTTTTTTTTAAGTTGACATCGAATTAACATTCCATTCTCGTTTTTAATTGTGAAGTATCTTCAATACTTTTGGCGAAAGGAAAAAAGTTCCCTCTTCTATCGTCAAATTCCTTTAGATCTACAGTATATTGCTACAGAATTTATATTAAAATTCTTTTGTAAACGTTTTTGGATTCTTTCGGGAAACAAGTTTCCAAGAAACAGTAAAGGTTTTATGTGATGTCATTTAGTAATTGGATTTCCATGATTGGTACTTTAAACTTTATTCGCATACCGATTTTTCTCATGCAGTCTTATATATGTTTGATGAAGATTTTTTTTTCCTTCTTCTTCTTCTTTTCGGTTCGACTCTATATTTAATTAAGTAATACCATTTTTCAATCTTTCAAAAAACTTACTTCAAACTAAATCTCTTTTATTTCTGCGTCTTTGCACCTTTAGAAAAATTGCAACATACGAAAGACTCTATATTTATTCGCTATTTTTGTTCCTTAATACGCATTTATATCCTGTTACTATCTGCTTAAAAGCTTAACTTTTTTTTTTCATAAGAAACTACATATCCTACTTCTTTGAAGAGATATCTTGAAAGTCTTCAGTTAAAATATAAAAAGAAATATATATATATATCTTATATTCAACAAACATTTTCAACAGTAAAATTATGTTTGCTCTTTAGAAAACAAATTATTGAGTAGTTTGTATCGCGTATTCCACATCGATTTTTCTTAATTTAGAAATTTAGTAACGTTTGTATTAAACTCTTTTATACGTCATATTAAAGATGAACTACTTGAACAACGAAATACTCAAAAACGTTTAAATAAATTTTAAATTACCATTTTTATACTTTTTATTTGCACAAAATTTAAAATCGGATTTAATTTAGTTGCAGAATCACTTTTAAAATGTCGTAAATTACAAAAATGGATGAAAACAGATTCTTCTTCATCTTCTGTATCATTTTGCTCGAAACGAGGATAAATTGATTACAGTATCATTAAGAAAAATAACAGTAAACAACGAAAAAAAATGTTTAGCTTACAATCATATTTCTATATTATAACTTGGAATAGAAATCAATTTTTCATAAAGGGTCAATCAATCACAGTTTGAGAAAGTTGAGAAACTACTTTCATATACTGTGTTTCAACTTTTTACATTTTTATCAACTAAGAAATATATTTTAATGTGAGGGGAGGGGAGAACTAGTCATCTTTCAAAAGAAGAAGAAAGCATAAGAAAAAGAAAAGTAGAAGTGTTTATTTTCTGAAGATGGTGCGATATCATTCAATAGTAGTTGGGTGTCTTTTGCCTCTTGCCGGCATCAATCACAATTGTAGTTCTTCCTGATCTTCTTTCTCCTAGTATATTAATGAGTAAAGGAGTGTCTGTTTTACGGCAAAGCCTCATAACTCAACTAGGAAATTATCTAGACATGGTAGGAAGCATTGTCCTCTTCGTTAGAATGAAATCTCGGCGGAATAATCTTCAATAGATGTTATCTTTCAGGGATATAAACTTTTAATTAATTTTCACTCTAGTTTTTTTTTTTTTTCATTTTTCTTTTTTAAACAACTAGCATAATTTTATGTTCTAATTGTGTATTTATAAAATTAATATAGTTTCATAATGATCGTTTTAAAGTTAAAAAAAAAATTAATAGTAGTAACCCAAATTTTCGTGTTTTGGATATTTTTTCTACAAAATGATTGATTAATATGAATTCACTTTTCTCGTCTGATAGTCTGCCTGTCATCGCGATTTCTTGAAATCTATGCATCATAGATCATTGAAATTTTAGAAGATCATTTACTATTATGTATAACAATCAATGTATAAGCATGCTGGCCATTAGAAACATTTAAATTATCACTCGCATGTTAATGATGCTGTAATGATTTGGAAGAGTTTTAGATGTAATTTAAGAAAGCAATGGCCGATATGATTGTTTCTCCAGTTTGCCTGATTCTCTATCTCTTCATGCTATTTATAAAATATCTGAAGAACAAAAACATAGCAAAGAATTGAACTTTTTTCTATCCCTACTCGAGACTGCTGAGTTTGAAGTGTCCATATGGTTCCATTACAATATGGCGGCATTCGAAGATTTTAAAATTCTATATACTTGAAGCTATTCCTCCTACATGAAAAGTATTTGTTTTTTGTAAAATATAGTTACAATCGATAAACATTTAACAGTATCGTTAAACAATGAATTTTAATGCATAAGACAACTCAAAATGTTTAAATTTTATCGATATTACAGCAAATATATTTTCTTAAATAGGCTATTCCTGACATTTGTTCATGAATTTTTTTTTTTTTTTAATTATCGAATTTTATGTAATTTTTTCGTAAATAATCGATATAAACCAGGATTTGTACAATAATTAATGCTAAAATTTCCGATGTTTGATGACAGACGACAAGTTTTATTATTACTAATTATGTCCGAGAAAATGTTTTGTGCAAACGTGCTAGAAGATAAAATAAATCTAGTTTTCAATACTGTGTAAATAGGATGTGCAACCTATTGTATTTGTAATTACAGATCGTTCACGCAACACGACTTTTGTAACTGTTTGCTATCTGCAATGCAACCAGGAAGTATACAGTACATCCGATGAAATGAATTGACTTGTCTGCTAACATTATGGCATCTGCTGCAGGAATATTCATGTAGGAAGGGCGTATACTATGTTACTACTCAGCAAAGCCTGCATCACATCTTTATTTAATGAAGTCAATTGCTAATAATTTGTAATATCCTTTTAAAGTACGTTATGCGATTTATCAACTTTCGGAAGAGAAAAGATGATTTTCAATATTTAAATTTTAATGGAGCTGACGTTTTCCATAAGAATGTAGACCTATAAATACATATTAAAAAAAACCTAAGATTAGTCCCCATAATTTTTTTTGCATGTACTTTGATAGGTAGGATGAATAGATAATTCGTTGAAAGCTCTATCGTGCAATAGGAAAAAAATGCATTCGTGAATCTTATGAATAATAAATTTATGAAGTGCAACATGGGAATTTATTAATTCCGCAAATGAATTTTAGAAATTATAGTAAATCATCCTTTAATCCGCAGAAAAAAATACACGTATTCAATACACCTTTACTAGATGTACTTCAAATATTTTTTAAACAGTACTTACATACGATCTTTTCATAAATAAAATACTGCTTGTTTATAACATTATATTTTTTATAATGTTTAATACAGCTTCTTAAATCCGGAATACCTCTAATCCGGAATTTATTTATTCATATTTTAACTATATTAAACGGTACTACTTAATGTTTGTATTCAACTTAAATTTGTTATAACTTACATGCAAAATTTTGATTAATTTTGGTATTTTGCTATATTCTTTAGTAATTTTTTACGTATATAATAGCAGTCGATAAAGTTATGAAATAAACTTCTTTACATATTAGAATTGGCTCCTCTTGAATTGAGATGGCAGGAAGAAAACTGAAAAAAAAAAAAATCTAAAACGAAAATGTAGCTCATTTCTTGCAACGTTGCAATGTTTTTCAGCACTTACTACCTTTTTATTCGAAGTAGGAGATGTTCCATTTCCGCTTTCTAAGCTGGCAAATACTTAGATAATCGTTACGTTCTTGAAAGTTATCAGGATTTTTTTCAATTCCATCACAACTTTTCTGGTTATACAGCTATGAAGCCTTCATACTGACTCTAGCAGATTTGAATCGGTCGGATATGCTGCCCTAGGGAGTGATCATCTCTTTCTATGGTAAATATGTCGAGAACAGTATGCTTTGCACAGTTTCCCTTTCATCCATTGTTCAATGAAGCTTTGCGGAAAATTGGATTTCTGAAGCATGTGACATATGTCATAAGTTGAAGAAAGAAAATCAGCTGATAGAACAGAAAAAGGAAGACAGCTTTTGACATTTCTTGTCAATTCTAAAATAAATTTCTAAATGTTAATGTTATTTAGTATGTAATACACTTTTTCAGTAACTTTATGGATCGTATGGCATGTCATATATACTTTCATATCATTCTGGAGTATTTAAATAGTTTTTAGTGAACTTTATCATGATATTAATGCTCTGTTCGTTGCACTTATATCGTAATAAAATTTCGCACAGAAAAATTTCAAATTTTTTATATTTTAATTGAATTTTCAATAACTTGCAAGTCTAGGTTAGCAAAATACTCAAAATAATTTGAAAAGTGTCAATTGATAAAAAATTTCTACTGCGAAAATGTAATTTGCCAAACATATTGTCAAGAAAATAAATTTACAATGGCAATTCCATTTCTATAATGAATAGGATTGAAGCAGAGAAATGCTTATCTCCCATACCATGATCAATAAGAGGTCAATTCTAAGGTGAATGCGATTGCAACACAGATATCATCCCATACATTAGCAGATTGTCATAAGATAGAAGATCTTCCTGAGGAAATTGGTAATTAAAATGCAATAGTATTATTGCAGTTATATAAGTAATTGTTTTTCTAATCCCAAAGATACTCTGTTAATGATAGGATTTTTTCCCTTCCCCTCTTTCCTACATTATCATTTGGATAAGAATGTTTCAGCCTAATTATCCCATTAGCAAGGTTATTTCTGTGTTCTTTATAAATACTTCAAACCTCTTATCCTTTTCTTAGATATCACTTACAAGATTTTAGCTAGATCTACTTAAGATCCATTAATTTTATTGGATAGATAACATACGGCTCATTTACATATATAAGCTATTACACATATATTTGCATTTTGAATTCTCTTTATACATTTTAACACAAGATGATGGTTGAATATTCCTCATCTAAATGATCTTGTTGCTTTCCTACTTTTACTCCTAATTTACATGTATATAGGAGTATTTAAAATGTTCTTTTTTTATATATGATACCAGCGTTAAGATAACCCCATCTCTTGAAACTCTTCTTATCGTCTTTATTACTACGGTAGCATCCAATTATTTGTTGGTAAATAAGTAATGAAGTTTTTTTTTTCCTAAATGTTTTACTGAATGATCAAAACTTTTTAATCGTGTTTTTTTAAAAGAATTTTTTTTTTTTTACAGTTTGAAAAGTTATCTTCGAGTTGAATAAGTTTTGTAGTGTTTCTTAAATTCGTTGATATAAACAAGAGAAATGGTTCATTATTTTAAAAAATTCAATAGAAAGGGAGTTTTTCTTCTTCTTCTTTCTTCGTTGTAAAGAAACACAAAGCTTTTTGCAAATTTATGCAATTTTTTATGCTGAAATTAATTGAAAATACTGAAGCATATTATTTCTACTTTATAATTTACTTTTTATGTAATTATATTTTCTTATTTTTGCATTCGTTACTTTAACTTCTCGTTATGACTCTTCTAATCTTTTTTTTTTTTATATCCTGAAGTTTGAATTTCTAATTTTTATAGTGTTTACAAGTGTTTAAGTTACATGTAACATAAAATTTTATTTTATTATTTTTGTAGTGACGTAAGGTTATTTGTGAAAATAACTAACTACCGATTCTTGAACAAATTACTTGAAACATTTACATTTTTTTATAATTATTTATAACACATGCTACTTATTATTAATTTTCTTCATAAACATTTATCCATACCTGCAAATAGCATAAAAAATATTAATGAAATGCTTCAAATATCCTTAATTATTTATTACCTCAAATAATCCCACATAACTTGTATTTAACTTATCTGCTATCTCAAATAACCCCATTTATCAGTTTCTATGTGACCATTTTTATTTTTGAAGCATAATTTATCTATTTTTTTCATTCTGTACTATAGTTTTATATCAAACAACTGTACGTTGCTGTATAGTCTTGCTTTAAGTTTCATTCTTTGGAGATTACTCAATATCCTGTACTAAATAACTTTTACATTCGAGAATTTAATAAGCAAAATGATATTCTGTCGTAAGTTTCTTCGTTATAGAAGTCACTAACAATGTGTACTGATTGGATTTGGAGTGGCTTTCCTATATACTCGATAATATTCATAAAATACACTTTAATTTTTCTTTACATGGGTTCTTATCGACCCAGAGTGAAATCAAAATTTCTCTAGGATGGTTAGGAAACTTAATTATTAATAAAAATTAATATAGGCCTATATATAAAGTTTGATAAAGATAATTTCATTCAGTATGCATCAGAGGAATAAACGAATTTATACAATTTGTAACAACTAACAAAATTACATGTTGTAGTTCATTTAGCCTTTCCGAAATCCGTTATCATCTTCATCCTCAACAAACCATCTCCTAAAAGAGATTAAGAGATTTATCATTGTCCATTGTCAAACCGCATTCAAGTGAAGATTTTCTTATAGAAAAGTAATGGCTGATTCATTTATAGATGCTATTACAACAGCTATAAATTTTCGATATTTAAATATTCTATTCAAATTTTAATGTTTTTTTCATGTTTTTACAATCATTATCATTCGTCTAGAATGAATTCTAATTATATATAAAAACTTCATCTAATGCGATCATAGATGACTCCATTTTGGATTTCCTGCCACGTGTACGATAATAAATAATATTAAAATGTACCATTTAATGTTTTTATTTTAAACTGAGAGCGAGAGAGCAAGAGAGAGAGGATTAACATTGCCTGAAATTACCCGAGACCGTTTATAGAACGAATTTTCTTCTTTTTATTTAAGTTTCATTAAGCTAAAGAGAAATTATTAATTTCGCATTAGTTTTACAGCTTTTTTTTTTTTTTTTTTTTATTAAAGAGCTTATTACGTGATTGATTCAGCAAGTTGGGGAAAATGTTTGTATTAATTCTACTTTTCCAGTTATAATCGTCTGTATTAAAAACATTACATAGCAATTGAATGATAGTGTTGCTGCACAGTAAGGATTTTAAAAGAGATCAATAATTCACCTAGCAATGTAGCACAGCACTAGCTTTAGGAAATATTCCAGAAATGCGGTCGTGATTTGCATGCATCTTAGTAAACTCCTTAGAGGAACTTAAGCAAAAGCAATTGAAATTATTGATCAACAAATATATTCCCAACGTTTAAAACTGTGAAAAGTCTCAATAAGATACATGCCAGTAACCAAGGTGCTTTCTAAATTAAGGTTGTTTACTGATAAGAATTATCATCTTAAAAATTAG
This sequence comes from Olivierus martensii, assembly GCA_000484575.1. Taxonomy (NCBI): domain Eukaryota; kingdom Metazoa; phylum Arthropoda; class Arachnida; order Scorpiones; family Buthidae; genus Olivierus; species Olivierus martensii. The sequence continues at coordinate 501 of AYEL01026010.1, read as the reverse complement.
ATAATATCTTGATTTTTATAATTTTTACGATTTTTTTATTTATTCGTTGCTTTATGTATCGTTTCAGATGACTAATGGAATAATTCAAAAAAAAAAAAAAAAATTCACGCAAAATTTTATAATAGGAATGTGCCGTCAAATACAAAAAAAAAAAAAAAAAAAATACAACAACAACAGAGGTGCTTCTCTTGACCCAGAACGGTCCAGTGTACAGTTTACGTTCGGTTTGATGTACAATGTCTCCTTCCCAGTATATTAGTGAGTTTTGTGACACCTGCCATCCCTCCAGAATTAAATATATGCATATGTGCACAGAAATGGTCATATCAACTATATTCTCTCTACCTCTGTACCGAACAACACACGCAAAAAAAAACAACAACAACAACAGATTATATTAAAAAGCAAAAAATAAAAAAAAAAGATACATTTTGCCGAATAAACGAAACTTTCGGTACTGTTAATGTTGTGGTATAGAGAAACAAATATAATATATATATA
>AYEL01025974.1:0-16175 GCA_000484575.1 Olivierus martensii | reverse complement strand
TTAAATATATATTTTTATAAAAAAAAATATTGAAAATATTTTTTTCTTCCTTACATATAAGTAATTACTAGATTTGTAATCTTATCTAAGAAAATTTTAAAATATCATATAAAATGATATGTATAACTTAATATTAATTTGGTATAAGATAAAGTTCAGGAAGTTTATTGTAAAAATCATTTTAATTGTATTTTATATGAATATCCCCAATTTTATATTAAAATTTGACTGATTAATAACAGCAGTAAAATTTGACAACTTTTAATTTTCATCTAAAATGCATTAAGATGATAATAGGAATAATTCACTTCATAAATAATGAATAAATCTTTCAAATTAAAAAATATATAATGTCCTATCATCTTAAATGTAAGTTAATTTTAAAGAAGACATTGTTATTTTGATTTTGAATAATCATTCTTGAGATTTTAAAAAAAATATAATATAGTTATTAAGGAATTCATATTTTACTTCCTGATTGTAAAATTAAAGATAAATACCACTGATCAAGCAGTACTGATCTAACATACTAAAGCATGGCACAAACTTCTGGGACTGGGATCCAGTCCCAGAAGTTTGTTCCATGCTTTAGTATGTTAGATGATGGATAATTATAATATAATAGCAACTTATAATTTTAATTTTTCAAAAAATGCATTTTTTAATATATTAATGTAATCCCAAATATGTATTGATTTTTTTTATTTTTTTGTCAATTTATATATATATGATTTAAGGGAAAATGTGAGATGTTTTCTTTGCGTTAAATGTTAATTTTTTCCTGAAGATAATTTCATTTTCATTAATAATTTGTTATATCAACACATAAACAATAGATTTATTTAAATCTGATTTCTAATACTTTTATTTGACATTCCTCTCTGCTCAATCAGTAATCTGAGAGCTCTAAGTTAATATAATGCTAAATTTTTTCATTACATCATGTAATAATATGAAGCTTTTAATATATTAATTAATATTCTTATTTTTTTCAAATAGATAAATTCTTCTTTGAGCGCTTAGTTTCATTTATGTCTAGGTAAGATTTTACATTTTCAAAATTTAATTTGTTTGTTTTTTAATTTTATATATAATCAAAGCTTTTTTTTTTTTAGTGGAATAATATCAGTTCATATATTAGCTCGTGAAAATGCAATTCAGCATTGGAGAAAATTGATGGGTCCAACAAAAGTTTTTAAGTATGTATATGATTTTTATTTATATAAGTGATTTCTTAATTTTAGCATAAATTGAAAATCAGTTCTTTATAGACAATTTTTCAATTTATACTTCATATAATGGCATAAATTTGAAAATAATTTTGAATTTTTACATGAATACTCCTTAAGTTAATAACTATTACACAAATAGCAATCAATGGTTTCTATGGTTAAATAATTCATACAACTTAATTCCAATTTATGCACATAAGAGCCATTAGTTTGCAAGATAAATATCCCAGTAATTATCATTAAAAATATATTTTTAGAATAATAATTTAAAATTTTGCTAATTCAAAGTATAACATACTGATTAAGATATTAAAGCAATGCAAATGTTAAAATATAACTTTTTAATGAAAAATCAGATAAATTTGTGAGAGACTGCATTTGTTTATACAGTAGAACTTCAAAATATGTTAATAGTTAAATTCCTCATAGCCCGCCTCAATCCAAATTCTTGTAAATTGTGATTCCCATATAGAAAACTATTGTATACACTTTATATTAAGCTAAAATAAAATTACATGAGCTCCTATAAATTGTGTGTGTGTATAGGTATATAAAATCATATTTGTGTAAATTTTTAAATATACAGGCATACTTCTCTTTATAGGGCTTTATTAATATAGCACTTCTCAATTATATTTTGTTTTTATATTATATCTCAAAAGGAAAATTATCTACAAAATAATACTTAATTTATGTTTATATACCTATTCTAACACATAGATGGGCCAGGCCCAGAGCCTTTCTAAAAACATTGGAAGTGTGAGATCCAGATTCTCCAAGTGGTACACAAATGCTTTCACACAGCCATCCAGCTAAGATTTTTTAGGCCTAGCACTGCTGTGCACTTAATGAATAACAGTGTAAATATGGTTTATCTTTTATATACATTAGCAAATGAAAAAAGGCTGCGATTCACTTTTCAGCAAATTTTGCTTTACAGCTATAATTTGGAACATAACTGCTGCAATAACAAGATATGCCTTTACATAAATCTTAAATAAAATACAGTATAAATTTTATAAAATAACATGCTTGAATACTGTAATTATTTATTTATTTGTGAAACATCTCTTCAACTATTCAATAACTATTTAGGATCATTGGGATAGATGGGAATCTTGAATGCACAAATAATCAAAGCCAATACTAGGAATCAGTTTTTTATTATATAAAAAATGTTTTTGATATAATCCTTATACACAAAATTTCTGAGAGAGCATTTACATACTGCAGGCATTTATATTTAAGATAGTTGATGAAATTTACTTCATTATGAAACAATGAAGTTTGATCATTCATAGTGAGAATTGTTCAAAGTAATACATAAGATTGAACGGAACTAAAGGAGTTTCATAATGCATACCAGGAGAATAAAAATAAGAGAGATAGTAGGATACAATTGCATGATTTATGGTACACTAATTTGTCAGTTTAGGAAGAAGTTAGAAGATATATCTAGCAAGAGAATTGCTTTCAAAAGACATTGCACTATCTTTCAATTGTTAAGTGACCATCCTCCTATACTAGATACTTAGTGGGATTTACAAGTCCTTTTATAATGTATTGAAAATAAAAATCCAACAAGATATGAAGTATACAGGGTGAAGAAAAACTTCGTCGTAATATTTTTGTGCACTAATAGGGGACCTTGAAACAATTCAAAAATGTCTAATGAACATATGTCTAAATGGCACCGTTTTCGAGTTATAACCCTTTTAAAGCTATCCAATCACCATCGAGTACACAGTGTCACTACATGTCCAGTTGCAAAGATGTGTTGCATTGCATTGCTTTCCTACTGACTTCCAGGTTAGTAAGACAGTGAGCAACGTAATGCGATACTTAATGGCAATGCAACGTGTCATGACTCTTTGTAAAATAGATGGTGATTGGCTAGCTTTAAAGGGTTATAATTTGAAAACAGTGCCATTTAGACCATGTGTTCATTAGACATTTTCGACTTGTTTCAAGGTCCCCTATCAGCACACAAAATATTACAACAAAGTTTTTCTTCACCCTGTATATTGGCTTCACTTCTATGAAACTTAAAAGCAAAAATAGCCAAACATAAAAACAATATTTGGCAAAATAATATTGGTATAGGATTAACCGTCAGAGCAATTGAGTATGACATCAATATCAGATGACATTATTAAAACAAAACTATAGCACTTTTGAGCAGTCCATGTCTTTATTCATCCCAAAAAATTTTCGTTTGGAGGAACGTTTTCGGCTATTTTAAAGCCATTGATGGCTTTAAAATAGCCGGAAAATTTTTTGGATGAATAAAGACTTTATGGACTGCTCAAAAGTGCTATAGTTTTGTTTTAATATATTACCTCAAAGAGCAGCTTATTTTTGTGTTATTTTTGTCTTATATCAGATGACAAGATATGAAATTAGTAAGAAGTACGAAAGTAGTGATAACAGTAAAGCAACTAAACACTGCAAAGTACTTAAATCAAAATGATCTCTAATTTTTCTTTTTAATGATTTATCAAAGTGAAAGAATATATTAATAGCAATTGAAAAATTTGCTGAAATAATACTAGCTAAGCAATATGTAAATACATATATTATACATAAATATTTGTTGGCTAATATTTTTTTTTTTGTGGATATATAAATACACATGATAAGTAGTATTACAGAAAAATGCACTTGCAAAAGAGGACATAGTGTACATAAGAGACAATAAGACAACATCAGAAATTTTTCAGTTTTCAATAAAAAATTACATTAATTAAAATTGGCAGTAAAATATTACATTTATAAGTTAATATATACAGTACAGGTAATCCTTGAACTATCTCAAATTTGGTTTGAACCCTGCTGTCATAAATTGAATTCGGTTGGAAATCAGAAATGCTCAAAATTTATGGATTTCTCACTATTAATGCTACTATGACAGTATACATTATCTTAATAAACATAAAAAACACATTTACAAAAACCAGACATGGAAAAAGATGTTTTGCATTATCAGATCATTGAGTGAGGACTCAAATTCATAGAATTGCATTGATTAATCACAAAATTTTCTGAATACCTCATCATTGTAAGTATGAATAATCATAAATTGAAGACTACCTGTAATGTATACCTTCTTATGCATGGACTTCAGGAAAATATGAATTTTGATCATAATGGAATATTAGTATTTAAAATTAATGGGAAGATTTGAAATTAATTAACTGAGCAGCAATTAGATGATATATTATTTACATTTCCTACAATGTTAGTTATATCTATCATATGTATTACAGCATTATATTATTGTTTTGATGATTTTTCTATTTTCATGCATAATTCATAAATACTAAACAATCAGCATTACTGATCTCCCTTCCTTCCTATCTATTTATAATAGATTTACAATATACACATAAAATAATATAAAATATTAGATTTATATATAAATACATTAATAAAATTTATTTAAATAATATATATCTTCTTTTTAAATTAACTCTGTTGAAACATTGTATTCTAATATTTTGTTTAGAAGTTTTTTTACAATTGAATGAAGAAACATTAGTTTGAAAATAATAATTATTTCTGTATTGTAATTTATTAAAATAGGACAAAATTAGAAATAAACAGTTATATTTCATGAATTAATTATTTTATTTATAATAGAAAGCATATAGCCAAATCAAAATATATCATATTGGTAGATTAATTTCCAGAATTGTATATTTGAAAATTAAATGAATGGATTTTCTCAGATCCACTATCAAGGGATGTTTTGAAAAACTTACAACTAAAGACAAGTTAATTAAATTTTAAGGTTACAAATAATTTTCTATATATAAATACCATATTATCAAAATTTAATTTTCTGAAAATTCAACTCAAATATAATCTAAATTATCATATTGAGAAATTTCATGAAAAGAATATTATATAATTTATATAGACAATCACAAAACATATTTTATTTCAGATATCTTATATCCATTTCTTTTATTTTCAAGATATTTGCATTCCAACATACTTTGATCGCAATGTTTTTTACTGAAATAACTTTAATTTCTTTAATTTTTATTTACTATAGAATATTTAAATATAGTTTACTTCTTACAGAGCACAATACGAATCACCAGATTCTATACGGGCTAGATTTGGTTTGACAGATACCAGAAATGCCACACATGGATCAGGTATATAATGATTATAGAGCATTATTTTCAATAATTTCTTTTTATTATTTATTTTTATTTAGTATATCTTTATTGTTAGATACATATTAAAAACACTTTCTTATCTTAGTGTATAACTTACATCTCTATAAATGGTTAAATTTTTTTTATTTTGAATGAAATTTATAAGATAACAGTAAAATTAACAATAGCTATATCTTCAGTAAATATATGAACAATGTAACAAAAAAAATTAACATTTCTTTTTAGATTCACCTGATTCAGCTAGAAGAGAGATTGGATTTTTCTTCCCAAATTTTGATTTAGTTAGTTGGTATGAAAAACAAGAACCATTGTACCGTAATGGGCAAGTTATGTTAGACAACGAAAAATGGATTCATACGGTTATTCCAACACCCATGCTAGATATGGCCTTTGCTATGAAACGTCCTATGGGGACAGTTTAATCATATTTTTTTATAATTTATATATTTGATACTAAATGTTTACAGATGTATTTTTCAATAAACTTCCAAGTAAAATTCGTTAATCCTTTTAAAAGCAATTTGTATAGAAGTTATACTTTAAAGCCCTTGTAAATATATTGTACATTTTTACACATAACATTTAGATATAGAATTTAGAGTATTGTACTTTAAATCCTGTGGTTCATTGTACTTCATTTCATATATTAAAAAATATATATATATATAAAATTGTTTTAAAATTTTTTGTCTTGAATAATAATTGTTTAAATATTTGTCTAATAAATTTATTTAAATACAAATAATAATCATGACTTAAATTTAATTAACTGATTTTAACATGCATCTAATTACTAAATATAGTAAAATTTGTGAAATCCAGTGCACATTAAAAATGCAAGATTTTAAAATATGCCATATTCTTGAAATACAAGTTGTTGTATCTAATTATATATTCTTACATTGGCAAAAATGAGATGTAAAAATGTGTGACTAGATGGATAAAGATAATCTAGAGCAGTGTTTCTCAACCAGTGGTCCACAGAAAAATTTTAGTGGTCCGTGAAGTTCTTTATAATATAAAAAACTTAATGGATCACTAAAATTTTTGTTTTTCCTTATTTATCTCTGTCAAATATGGCAACTAACTAACCAATTTTTCTAAAATTTTGCACAAAGAACAGTCTTCGATGATAATGCATGAATCTAAAAGAAAATTAGACCTAGGATTTCTCCAGAAACTATTGCTTGGGATAACTTTTTTGAAAAATTCTCTCTCCTCCCTCAACTGGAGTATGTTGTGCACGATCTTTACTGAAAAATATACCATCGTTTTATAGTACTGTCTGAACTTTTTAGGTAATTAGTCCGCGAATTACTAAAAAAAAACCTGCACTTTCTTCAATTTGGTATGCAACTTTTTGTGTGGTCCGCAATACAAGCTTAAAATTTTTATTGGTCCGCAGTATCGGTTGTGCTGAGAAAAACTGATCTAGAGCTATTTAGTAATTATAAATATATATTACTACTAGCAAACTGTGTTCAATACTGCCTGAGCGTAGTTTGAAAACATATATACTGTATATATAAGGAAAAACTTGTAGATGAAACCAATAGGTAAATAATCATATTCAGTTATTTAATATAACCCTCATAATTTCCATAAAATTAACAAACTTTGGAGTCATGTCTTTCCACTTTACAATTTCAAAAAAATGCGGTCAGCAGCATTTACGCGGGCTGGATATTTACATCCATTCCTGTTGTAGCTACCGCAGATGTAAAAGAGAAGAATCTCCAAGGCAGGTTCCAAATCGAATCTTAACTATTTTTATGTTAGAAAATGCACTTTCACACAAATAAATTTTGATTCTTAACTATCTTCATGTTAGAAAATGCACTTTCACACAATAAGTACTACCGAAACGTTGATATTACTTTTCGACCAAAATCACAAAAGTTAGGAAAATGTTCGTTAAACAAAGCAGTTCACCTATGTGATTTGTTATGAAAAAGTCATTTTCCCACCGCTACTAATATACCCGATTTTCATTTTCTATTTTACGTCATTTTCCCACTGCTCCTCATATACTCTATTTTCATTTTCTATTTTATGCTTTTCTCCATCATTTCACAAATGCAACGAACTCGTGGTAAAATAAAAATAAAATTAATTAATTTTATTTTACTGTTTAACAGAATCTCACCACAACGGCTACACTATCACTGAAATGATGAATAGTTATTTTTTTGATTTATAACAAAATACAGTCACAATTCAAAATTTTTTTCTCACTCATTTCACAAATGCAACGAACTCGTGGTAAAATAAAAATAAAATTAAACAGTAAAATAAAATTAACAGAATCTCACCACAACGGCTACACTATCACTGAAATGATGAATGTTATAAACCAAAAGATAACTAAAATACAGTCACAATTCAAAACTTTAAACTGAAATAGCTAAAAATAAAATTGACGCGATTGAAAGTCTTATAGAAATGTGATGGCATTGATAGATTAGTGATCATTAAATAATTGCTAATAATTAAGAGAAATTAATTAATTGAGCTAATATAATTCGATTTTACGATTCTTTTTATTAATCTCTTAATACTACTAGCAAACTGTGTTCAATACTGCCTGAGCGTAGTTTGAAAACATATATACTGTAAATATAAGGAAAAACTTTGTCTTGTAGATGAAACCAATAGGTAAATAATCATATTCAGTTATTTAATATAACCCTCATAATTTCCATAAAATTAACAAACTTTGGAGTCATGTCTTTCCACTTTACAATTTCAAAAAAATGCGGTCAGCAGCATTTACGCGGGCTGGATATTTACATCCATTCCTGTTGTAGCTACCGCAGATGTAAAAGAGAAGAATCTCCAAGGCAGGTTCCAAATCGAATCTTAACTATTTTTATGTTAGAAAATGCACTTTCACACAAATAAATTCTACCAAACGTTGATATTACTTTCCGACCAAAATCACAAAAGTTAGGAAAATGTTCGTTAAACAAAGCAGTTCACCTATGTGATTTGTTATGAAAAAGTCATTTTCCCACCGCTACTAATATACCCGATTTTCATTTTCTATTTTACGTTTTTTTCTCACTCATTTCACAAATGCAACGAACTCGTGGTAAAATAAAAATAAAATTAATTAATTTTATTTTACTGTTTAACAGAATCTCACCACAACGGCTACACTATCACTGAAATGATGAATAGTTATTTTTTTGATTTATAACAAAATACAGTCACAATTCAAAATTTTAAACTGAAATAGCTAAAAATAAAATTGACGCGATTGAAAGTCTTATAGAAATGTTTTTTTTAATATTTATTTTAAGTAATCAAAGTAGTTAAAAAATAATCTTTAATCAGGATTTATTTTCACACTTTGCAAAGAAAAGTATGGAACAATAATTTATCAAAAACACAAAACAGTCCTTTCAGTTTTAATTACTTATCACAGAATGAAATAAATGATTATACAATTTATATAAAAATTATATATAACAGAATTTTGACTTTCAAACTAAAATAATAAAAACAGTAAATAAAATAGATTATAGATTTATTTTTTAATATGAATATCACTGCAAGTGAGCAATTTTTCTATTGCTCTTTGTTCTGATTTTACATTTTAGCATTTTATTCTTTAAAAAATATTTTTTTAATATTTATTTAAAGTAATCAAAGTAATAAAAAAATAATCTTTAATCAGGATTTATTTTCACACTTTGCAAAGTATGGAACAATAATTTATCGAAAAACACAAAACAGTCCTTTTAGTTTTAATTACTTATCACAGAATGAAATAAATGATGATACAATTTACATAAAAAATATATAACAGAATTTTGACTTTCAAACTGAAATAAAAAAACAGTAAATAAAATAGATTATAGATTTATTTTTTAATATGAATATCACTGCAAGTGAGCAATTTTTCTATTGCTCTTTGTTCTGATTTTACATTTTAGCATTTTATTCTTTGTCGGATGAAGAAGTGCAACCGACAAGTCACATAAAAATGTATTACTTGTGATGTCAAATGGATTCTGTGATCTACTGAAGTGCATCCAATTTGAAAGCTTGCAGAGCAGATAAAAATTCTTCAATTATTTGGAAATAGACATCTGAGTTCAGATCAGTAGCGAGATGCTTTTCTATACAATCTTCCACAAAACTTAAAAGAAGAGAAAGTTTTTGTGATGTATAAATGAAATTTCCTTTTGATTTCATGGTTACCATTTTTGCTACCAAAGGATGAGAAGGCTTTTCTGAAATCATAGTTTTCCTGCAATCTTCACATTTATTCAGCATTTTCTTTAACTTTGAAAAAATGTCGTTTCTCAAAATTCGACTCATCTTTCTTTTTTCGGTAACCGCTTTGACAGCCAGTGACAATACAAGTAGGCATTTTTTTAAAGAATTTTGATATATGAAAAGAGTTTATTCGTATATACTGTATCTGCTATAGATAGCTAACAGCTTTGTTGACTCAATATGCGATTCGTCGCCCTCTTTCGGTTGATCTTGACAACAGTACACAGTAAACAAAGAAAGTGGGCGTGAGTGTCCAGACCATTCTATCTAAAGACCATGGTCTCAACCACAGATTTCTATACCATAGATAGCCTGCTCTTTATTGTTCCCCCTTACCTTTGTGAGGCTGACCTTGAGCTGACCGGAAGCCGTTGAACAAAGGAAACAGCTGGGAACAAAGCGGGTGTCTACGTTCGCTAAGTCGGTAGTTGACTACATTTCTTGCTATTTGTGATTGTTGTATATTGCTTAGCATATGGATGTAAGAATGAGCAAATACGAGGTGATAGAAGGTAGGAAATACTTTTCATTTGGGAAGATTCTACTTTCACTGCTTAAAATAAGAAATTGAAATAAAAAGTTGCTGTTTTATTTACAACAATGCTTAAAATAAGAAGTTTGTTGTTGTTGTTGTTGTGTTTACAACAACTGTATCGATTTAATAGATAATTAAAGGTATGTAATAATTTAAGACTGAAACAAATTCTAAACTTAAACATCAGAAATATTCAATAAGCATTCATATATAACTATTTCATCGCATTGTGGCAGGTAAACTAAAATGTTGCCTTATATTATTTTGTATTAATAGTGCTATTTTTTGCTATTAATAGTATAATTATGTTCTTGTTTGTTGTTTGATTATAATCTTTGCCAATAAAATAAAATTTTATTCATTCTGTTTGTGTTTGTTATTTTTTCATAACTTTACGCTTCTACGTTTTTTAGCATAAAATATACATATTAATGGTTTTTTTGACAATTCACCCTCGATGGCCTTTAAATCTATTTTTTCGTTCCTCGAAACATTAAATTATTAGAAAAATGCGAAAATTGGAATATTTTGAGCACTTCATTCGAATTATCGAAAACGTATATTTATAAAAAATTATAATAAAAAAATGGTTCAATACTCCATTTTTGGGTACTACACCCTTTTTATTAACTATTAGGATCTGTTCATCACATTTTTTAAAATAAATGGATTATGTCTGGCCATCAAAATAAAGTCAATTTACTATAGCGTTGAATGTACATTCGTGAAAGTACCCCACCGTTTACGTCTTAAATTTTATACAATAACCGGGCCATCTATGTATAAAAATCTGTGGGACAACCCTGATCTGTATCATTTAGTATTATTCTAGAATGGAAAGTGGCATGATCTATGGGCAAAAAAAGGCGTTTGTTAAAATTCTGTTTGTTGTATTTCAATACAATTTATAAGAACCCTTTAAAGTGGTTGTCAATATTTCACGAAAAACGATTGTGATTAATTTTTGAATGTCTCTTTGCGAGTTTGAAACCACTACTCTAAAGGATTCCAATTTTATGATTGAATCATAATTATAGATAATACCTGAAAATAAGCGAAATGTCTTTACTGTTATTGAACTGATGATGAACCGATATCGATCATTTCCAATACGCTCGGTTCTCTAGTATGGCCTAATGACTTAATAACAGGATTTTCAACTAACCACATACCGAACAAGGAGCTAAAATTTTCAAAGCATACCATCGATTTATTTAATAAAAGATTTTATCATTAAAATTCGAGTATTAAGATTGCTCGAAAGTTGAACAGTTAAATTTTTATTTTATTTTTAATGAACTGAGAATTTTAATCATTTACGTGTTTTTAAAAATAATAGTGATTATGGAATTTTGAATTTTATTATAACAACTTTTTTTTATTAAATTTTTGTTGATTCCATTATTATTCAACCTTTTATGAAAAATATAGGCCTATAGTACAGTGGTGCCTCGCAATTCGTCGGTCTCGCAATTTGACATTTGAGTTTCACGGATCGAAAGGCGGCCATCTTGGTCAACCCATCGCTGGCTTCACTTTTAGTGACGTCATGCCATTTCCATCTATCTCTTACCTCCATGGTCCAGACCATTCTATCTAAAGACCATGCTACAAATAACCTTTCGTTTGCTTTGAATACTGTGTAGTTTTTACCATCGAAAGGCGGCCATCTTGGTCAACCCTTCGCTGGCTTCACTTTTAGTGACATCATGCCATTTCCATCTATCTCTTACCTCCATCGTCCAGACCATTCTATCTAAAGACCATGCTACAAATAACCACAAATAACCTTTCGTTTGCTTTGAATACTCGTGTTGCCAATCGAAGATGTTTTGAAGTTGCCATCTGAAAATTTTTAATTTTTTTTTCAGATATTTTGAAATTTATATAAATTACCATTAGAATTATTAACATGAATTCAAATTTCTATTATTTTATCATAAATAATAATAATAATAGTTTCGGAAGTTTTGTTAATTTTAGTTCTGTTATTATTTAAATATGGCGACCAAAAGTTAGCAAGGCGGATGGACGTCGATTATATTTTTCTCAGAATCTCTTTCAAAAGAATGAGGAACAGGAAAGACCCGCGGTATATCCGAAACTGCGGTATAAACGACAGCGTTATAACCGGGGAGCACTGTACTGTAGTGTACAAAGATCTAAATCAAATGGCATTTGTAATAATTATAGGAGTGATTAAAAGATTTTTAAATTAAATAACAATATTTATTAATACAGTATATAATTTTAAATTTACAACACATTCAAATATTGAATGTCAAACATTTTAAAACTTTGCAATATAGTTGGTGAATTATCTTCAAACTTATTCGATTAAAGTTCATTTACACAGTTACAGTGACTTACAGAGCACAATACAGTACTTCGAAAATACGCAAACTAATCGATATTGCATTACTTAGGGAAACAATACTTTAAAAAGATTCGTTCTACTGTATATCAATAAATATTTTCATATTTTGTAAATGTTTGCATTTATTAAATAAAATTAATTAATCAAAATTTAAAGAAAATATATTTAAAACAAATTTAATCAAATAATGCAAAAAAATAGTGATTAAAAATAATAATTCGGTCAGAAATCGGAAATTTTATGTCTAATTAATTTTAAAACATAAATGAGAATATTATTTTAAACAATATATTTATTTTAATTTTGAAATTTATGAATAAAATTTATTATAAATTGATTAGTTTGTATATATATAAAAATACATTACTATTGAGTAAAGTGACCAGACGTCCCGGATTATGCCGGACTATCCCGGATTTGAGTTGTTTGTCCCGCAATGAAAATTGTCCCGGTTGGAGATGTAAGGTTTTTAACAATTTCGCAATGGCACATAGTTGACATTTCCTCTACTTCATACTAGATGACGCTATTGCTATTGACTGGCAACAAATGTTTCTTCTTATATGTGACAAGTATTGAAGATAATAAAAATACTATTATGGAGGTTGTTACAGAAATAACTGACTTAAAATTCAAATTAAAAGAAAAATGCAGTCGAGCGTAGAAACGTTGAAAGTAATATTACAAGTTAAGTGCAATTTTTGAAATTCCTGTGAAGAATTTTTTATTATTTCAAGTAATGAAGATTTATTAAAAATTTCACTCTGCAAAAAAAAAATACATATAAATAATGTAATTATTTATTTAATATTATTCGTTATATTTATGGTTATATCTATATAGGCCCTAGTCATTTTTGATACTTCTTGTATTGAGATTGTTATTTTCTGTGTAGTTAATTTTTTGTTATGAAAAGAATGTGTTTTAATTTTTTTTTATTAATTTAGCGGAAGTATATGTTTTTTTGTAATTTTATATTAATAAATACCGGTACATAAAAAGATAGATCCAAGACATTTTAATGACGCACTGCTAAATGAATTAAGAAAATGGTGTCCTCATGAACGTGTTAAGCATTTTTTCTTGTTGTTATTTGGACATGTCCCGCATTCCAACATAAAATATCTGATCACTTTACTATTGAGACAGTATTTTGAATAAATATCAGGCCATCCCAAAATTTAATTTTTTATACTATACTTGTTCAAACATGTCTTAGCTTGTCTACACATGAATAAAGCTTTCGTAATATTGGAAGTGTGTTATTGATTCAAATGGAGAATATATATTTTAATTAAATTGACAAGTGACTTATCTTTTTTATCTTGCAAAACGACATTGTTTTTGGGATGACCTATTTTACAATCATTATTTTGGAACAAAATTAGAAAGTTGTTAATAAAATTATTATTGAAATATTGATATATAAAAGAATTTAGTCATATGTCAGCTAAAACTTTAATTATACTTGTTTGTTTGTTTTCATTTGGCAGTTATCTACTTAAGTTTTGTGAAATAGGTCAATCGATAAGCAACATTTGTATGATGGATTCAAGTATATGAAACGATGACAACTTTCCAGAACTGTTTCTCTAGTTGCATTTAAATTATCTACTTAAGTTTTGTGAAATAGGTCAATCGATAAGCAACATTTGTATGATGGATTCAAATATATGAAACGATGACAACTTTCCAGAACTGTTTTTCTAGTTGCATTTAAATTTTTTTTATACATGAATAGATTTTGAAATATATTTGTTATATATTTTTCAAGATATATTGTATCTAACAAAATTTTTCTGAGGTTCTTTTGGATCCCAAAAACGTACAGTACTTTTGGGATTCAGTTATTTCTGGAACTGTACAAGCAGTTTTAGAAATTATATATGAGAGATTTTTTTTTTCGCAGCTAAATATAGTTATACAGTGTGGATAATTTATAAAATTTGATATTCTAGGCCGGAATATGGTAAAGGTTGTGTATGGCATAATTTACGCATGTTTAATGCTGCAATAAAGTGAGAATATCAAAAAAATTAATTGATAATTGTATACAAAATGGAAAATATATTACAAAATTTGAATTTTTAATTTAATTTGATTTTAATTTTGATAGATAAGAATCTAATAAGAAAATGAATCTGATACATTTAAAAATCTTCGATGATATATCTCAGATGGGATACTTAATATTACATTTCGTAGATTTGCTTTATTTGACTCATTTTTATGACTCACTTTGACTCATTTTCAAAAATTACTTGATTGTGTCTTTAAATAGGAACTGATTTTGTTTGTTATATCCGAGAGATTGCTAATTATAAACATGAAATTTTTACATATAAACGTATTTGGATCAAACTTGGAATTAGTATTTAGAGTTATGATCTCGTTGTTTTCATGCTGGTTATAAACGAGTTAGACTGTATTTTCTCCTCAGTATGAATTATTCTCAGATGGGATACTTAATATTACATTTCGTAGATTTGCTTTATTTGACTCATTTTTATAATTGTTAAAGGCAAAAATTACTTGATTGTGTCTTTAAATAGGAACTGATTTTGTTTGTCATATCCGAGAGATTGCTCATTATAAACATGAAATTTTTACATATAAACGTATTTGGATCAAACTTGGAATTAGTATTTAGAGTTATGATCTCGTTGTTTTCATGCTGGTTATAAACGAGTTAGACTGTATTTTCTCCTCAGTATGAATTATTTAAGATGTGAGAAATAAAATTTCAATACATTAGCAAATACAATATTATGAAAAATGTCAGAAAATTCAGAAATTCTAATGTACACGTTTCATTGAAAATTAGTTCAGTATGAATTATTTAAGATGTGAGAAATAAAATTTCAATACATTAGCAAATACAATATTGTGAAAAATGTCAGAAAATTCAGAAATTCTAATGTACAGGTTTCATTGAAAATTAGCGAATTGATTGCTCATGCTGGAAAACTTTTCTTTTTGTTTTGCACATATTCTCTAAAATGAAATGACATTTATGAGTGCAAAACTCGAAATGTGCTAATCGTTGGTTGCATACAGACACTTGTTATGTTAGAATCCTGCAGGAATAAAAAGGAAAAGAAAAAAATATGAAAGAAAAACAGTTTGCAGAATGCATGCAAAAATATCATAAAAACTTTCTATTCTTACGATAGAAAATAAAAAATTTTTGTAAATAAATGCACTCTGTACTTTTTAATCCAATAGTTGCTGGTCAGGAAAAGGTGTGAAAATCCCTGGAACGACTGACTAGGATCCCAATTGTTTCAGTTGATCGACACTGAGTGCTATTTGGCCCTTATAGAACTTTTCGAATTAAAGTCGTGAGATTTTAACGTCGCCAATTCTGATACCAGATACGTTATAGAGCAGGGCTGTCCAAAAGGCGGCCTGAGGTGATAAATGAGAACTCACTGTATCTGTTAATGCCAAAAATATTTTAAATTGCAATTCTTGTATCACTAAAATACATACACACAGTCACTAATAAACAACATAATAAATTCTTTAATTAAATTAGTCAATTTAATTAAAAAATTTAT
>AYEL01025972.1:0-19437 GCA_000484575.1 Olivierus martensii | reverse complement strand
ATATTAATTTTTTATGCAATAAGTGCAATATAAAAAAGTAAAATGCAGGAACAATACTACAAAAAATAATAAAATATAAATCTAATAAACCACTTTTTCCAAAACTTTTGTTCATATTCTTAGTCTAATTGTTATCTTTAAGTTATTTATGTACAATTATTTATATTATGATTACACTGTATGCTCTATATTATAGAGAAAAATGTTAGGGGGGTCGATGAAGAAAACCATTCTTTTAAAAGGAGTCGATGCAAAAAAAAGGTTGGGAAACCCTGATTTAGATGATGAACAATGATGTAAAATATGAAAATAAATATTTCTTAAACAGTTAGTGTTGTGGTTATTCATCGTAAGGTTGGCTAATGGCCGGAATCTCACAAAGCAAGAACCAATTATCATATTTTACATATAGTTAATACTTCGAATAGTGCGAGAAATTCGTGGGACCCATTATTCGCACTAATTGAGACCTACCTGTAAGTCCAGGATCTACTGCATGCTGTTTTTGTTTATTGTTTGTTATAATATATCTGTTCTTTATTATTATTATTGTAATATAGTTGAATGATTTGAAATTGTATTTGTTAAATATATTTGAGAAGTATATAAATTCAAAGAAAATGAATAATTTTTAAATTAATATCAATATTCATTACAGTAGGCAAGACAATCATTACATTTATCACATTTAAAGAACTTATCCAAGTCAGATTTGTAAAATGAATGGACGAGAATTGAGCCAGAGTTTAGTTGATTATACTGTATTATTAAATATAATGAGCTTCCTACATTATTCTGAAATTCAGATTTAGCATTTAGCACTGGTTACTTCAAACTGTAGTTAACTGAAAATGAAATTTCAATCTTTTTTTTATAATTTTATTTTTATCAACATTTTTAAGAATATTATTTCATTAAATTAATTTTAATACATTCTAAGCAATAAATAATGCTTATCACATACTAAAGAGTGATTTTTAAAACATTATAGCAAAGGTATATTATTGAAGCTTTTAATGAAATATTAATCAGATAATCAAAGAATTACACAGCTAAACTTAAATTCTGTCCAGAAATTAAATTATATTAATTTTATCCTGATATTTTTGTTGAGTTATTAGTCATTATCATAATTTTTTCTTGTTCAGATAACTAAAAAGGATAACATGCTGCTTTAGCTTGAAATCTTGTCTAGAACAGCAGTTCTCAACCTGTTCTCTTGAGAACCTGTGATATGCATACCATACTGTTACACGTATCACAGGTTTGCAAGACATGACTAGTAGTACGTGTATAATCTTGATTTCCTATTTGTATATTAGGCATATTTTTGTTGGTGGACTGAAATGTATGGAGCGTTGTTGAAAGGGTCTCTAATAGGTCGAGACATCCTAATGTGGCATCTCTTGAGGCCGTTATTGAGGCAGCGTTTTCGAACTTGGACATGCAGGCATTGCATCTCTCCAGTCTGCTATTGAGGCAGTATTTTCAAACCTGGACAAGCAAGCGTTGCACTATTGAGGCAGCGTTTTCGAATTTGGACAAGCAGGCGTTGCGCAGGGCATGTCATCGATTTCCGGTCGAGGATCGAGTCAGTAATTTGAGGCAGAAAGAATTACATCGAAGTAATTTTAATCTAAACAGATCCAAAATTAATGTGCAAATGATAATTTCGATAATTTTAATCTAAAGGGATCCAAAATTAATGTGCAAATGATAATTTTCATCCCAAATTAATGTGCAAATGATAATTTTGATAATTTTATTGTTTTCAAATGATATAATTTTGATAATTTTATTCTTTTTTTAAAAAATTTTGTTTAATTAAATTGTTTATTTTGTCCGGATTTAGCTGGTGCACCCTGTATTATTTTTATCAATCCAATGTCACACTATAATACATATATAATACTTGAGTAGCATATGTAAATGCATTAAAAATGTTTCAATCATTCTATTTTGTATTAATTTCTTTTCTATTTAATATTGAGATTGATCATTACCATTACCATTACCATAACAATTTAATAGCCCTTCAATATCACATTATTTTTTACATATCTGTAATAGTAGCTATATTTGTAAAATTTGAATTTAGTTTATTAATTGTAAAGCATTTATAATCAGAATACTGAATGCTTGAATAATATCTTTCAGTACTAAATATATCATTAATAATATGATGATTATTTTTATATTAGATACTAAAACATTATTTTTCTCTTAAATTATTTGTGAATCATTTTTCTGTTATTTTGTCATCACTCAGAATTTTCACGTGTCACATATTCATATAACTTAATGATGATAATTTAATCTAGTTTAAATGTTGTGTAAATCCAATTAATCATCATATTTGATGCCATATATCATAATTTGAAATTTTCTTTAATAAAACACAAAAATAAGAATCACAATTGCCAATATAAAATTTATGAAACTAAATTAAGCTTTTTTAATCAGCATTAAAACAGCCAATTTTTGAAATAAATTATCAGTACTGATATAAAATGTTTATCCTAATGTTAAATATCATCATAACTAAGATTTGGATAAATTATCAACAGCAGTCAAACAACTAACAATTCTCTTCTGAAAAAGCTATTCCTCGTATTTAGTATTTTTTATATTGAAATAAGGTTTATTTTGAGCTACCATAAATTAATGTCAATACTAATGGCTGCTGTCAATAATCTAAAATTTCAATACTGTATTCCAGAAAAAAAATTTATTTCATTTGAATAATGCAAGCAAGAATTGACTCAAATCTATCCCAATTAATTTTATTATTTTTTCTTATTTTTATTATATTTATTTTAAGAATTAAAATTATTTTTCACTCCTTCAGCCTCAGAATTAGAAATTAGATGTTACAGAATGGAAATGTCATCTTCCCAACAAACTCACTTGTCCATCATCTTATTTTAATATCATTATCACAGAAATGAATGAGATGATGATATTAAAATAATAGAATATCAAGATATCATAAACAGAATTAAAGAATACTCTCTTTTTGAAAATTTATCAATGAAAAAGAATTATAAATAATAAAGAGGATGATACAAATTTTTTATGTATCTGTAAAATAAAAAAAAAAATTTATAACAATAGAAAACATAAACAAACCACATATGAGAATTGTAAAAGTTAATATTTGGACATAAGATGAAATTCATTAACACAATTGGTTTCTATCTATCTTGATATCATCTGTCGATTACTTTTTTGTATTAGAGGTGGTGATAATAGACTAATTTAGAAGATTTAAAGTTATTTATTGTTTAAATTAATAAATTTATTATTGTTTTGAATTATTGCTTGATAATTAAACAAGATATTGTTACTAACTTGTTTGTTGTTTTATTGTTATTGATAAAGCTTATAAACTCATTGTAAGTGTTAATGTTAAATAAATTAATTATTATTTTTTTACTTGTTCTTGTGATTATTCAATTATTTATTGTAATTATATAAATAGTGATGCACAGCACAATTTTAAGTGAAAAAACTTAATTTATTAAAGAATTAAAGTACTTTCAGCTTTATTAAGCCATCTTCAGTAATTTTACAAAAGATTGTTATATGATTATTATTATTGATATAACAATCTTTTGTAAAATTACTGAAGATGGCTTAATAAAGCTGAAAGTACTTTTAATTCTTTAATAAATTAAGTTTTTTCACTTAAAATTGTGCTGTGCATCACTATTTATATAATTGAAACTATAATTGAAATGGCAGAAAATAGTAATAACATATTTGTTATAAGTGCACTAACTTTGTCTTGTAAATTAATTCTAATACTTTTTCATTATTTTGTTTAACAACCAAACCACAATTGTCTATTTTTGTGTAGTATAAAGCTGGCCACAGATCAGTCAGTAAAAAAAAGACAAGACTTGTCGAAATCAGAAAAACAAAAGAATGCAATTAAATTTTATGGCTAATTGGTTTATATTAACTTACTAACTATTATATAACCTATTTTCATTAAATATGATTAATCTATCCTATTTTGCCCTCACTAATAGTTTTGTGGTCAATCTTAGTATTTTATTTTGAAATTTATTTCTGAAAATTAAAACGATTAGAATTTTGCAGAGTTATATTATTAAGTTGCTTAGTTATTTGTAGTTTTGAAAAATTTCAACTTTGCATGCTTATCATTTCTCCACTGCAATAATAAATGCTAAAATTGAAAATTTGATTAAGAAGAATTTATGCATCTTATATAAACTGCTGCACTTTCTAATTTCCATTTATCAGTATATATTCCAAAAATTGATGAAAATTTCAATAATTTTGAGGCTATAAGAAGTATTAGCTTTGAATTAAATAAATAAAATATAAATTTATTTGTATTATTTAAGAAATTGAAAATTAGTTGCAAAAAATGAAGAGAGGTCTCAATTTCAACAAAAAGGTTAACTGAAATTGAAAAGCTAATTGGAAGGTGAAATAGTGTAGAAATTATTGATTAAATTTTTTGTCCTTTAATTTTATTTTAAATAAAAAAAATTACATTATTTAAAAGGATAATATAACAGTTTATTTATTTTGTTTATAATTATAATCAAATTATAAAAATCAATATTTATTTTTTTTTTCAAGACAACAAATATATTTTTTTATAATTTAACAAGTGTATTAGAATATTTAAGATATAAAATTCTCTTACCATTATTATTTCATTTTCAATGAATGGTTTTTCATTTTGTAATACAGGATATTGTGAACCATCTTTGCTACCTGGTACCCAAGTTAATAATCTAAAAAAAGAGAATTGAATAATTTTTATCACTTTCTGAACTTTAAACCTAAAACCAAATTCAAATTATTAAAACTACATATAGTAGTAATAGTGATAAAATATGATTGCATATGCTGTTTTAATCCACATTTTATTTTAATCATTATATAATTTGTTTTATTTAGCCATTTGAATCATAAAATTCATTGCCTAAGAGAATGTACTAATAATTTGTGCTCAAAATAGTAATTTATTTAAAAATATTGTTATTGTAATCTTTATAACTAAATATGGAAATTAATTTATTACATTTTTTTAAATCATGAGACAATATAGATGTTTATTTATGAATATTCATATTATGAATCTCCATACAGTGGGTGATCGGTTAACAAACAATCCATTCCAAGAAAATATTTCGTTTCCTTAATACATTAGGTGATCAGTTAATGAACATAATCCGTTCCAAGATAATGGATATATATATATATACAGAGGGTGATCGGTTAATGAACATAATTCGTTCCAAGAAAATGTTCGTTATCCAAATTGTTCTAACGAACATAATCCATTCCAAGATAATGTGCATTATCCAAATTGTTCATTAACCGATCATCGATTTACCATAGGTTTTTATGGGAATTTGATTAATTCATTTCGATCATCGATTTACCATAGGATTTTATGGGAATTTGATTAATTCATTACGGAGATCCAAAAAAACAAATAAAAAAATTATATAATTTCTTACTATGTTTATTTATATTTAATAACAATAGTATATACATACAGAGTCTTGGATTTTCATTTATATGTTTATTTTCTGATAAAGAATCTGTCTAATATCGATTGCTTTTCTCTCTCCTTCAGGATTTTTCGGAAGTGATTAACAGCATTGTCGTGGTAGAGATCTCCAAGCCCATTAACCTTAACTTCGTGGTAGAGATCTCCAAGCCCATTAATCTTAACTTGGTATAGGTGCCATTCTAATACCAAAAAATTGTAAAATCTCTCTCTTACCTTCTTTAATAAATCTTTGATTTGTTTTATGTTGTCTCCAAGTTCATTTTAATTGGGAAAAACTACTGTTCTTCCATCCTTACCCATAAATCCACGAACTTAGTTAAGCTGAAATATCCTCATGGGATATTTTTATCTGGCGGCGGCCACTTATAGAGCCACCATCACCACAGGCTTACTAATGGCGGAGGCCACTTATAGAGCCGCCATCATCACAGGCTGACCAACACCATGATGGGGTCAAACGGAAGATTGAAGGATGGGTTTCAATGGTCCGGGCCCAGATTCCTCCTAAAAATTGGAAGATTGGAACCCCCGGATCCTCCAGAATGGTAAGCCACAGCTTTACTACGCAGCCATCTGGCTGATCTGTTATTCAGTCACTCCGTGGGTCCCACAGTTTGTTCTGTCAAGTTTTCGTTATCTTACACATCACTATACTCACTGTATAGAGATTCATAATATGAATATTCATAAATAAACACCTATATTGTCTCATTGAACATGTGTTCGTTAACCAAACATAAAAATCTTTCAAAAAAGTGTTCATTGTCCGATTTGTTCGTTATTTGAACTATTCGTTAACTGATCACCCACTGTACATAGAAAAATTGTTTATTTTCAAATTGTTGAAAAATTCAAAAATTATATAAAAAATTTTAAAATTACAAATACAAAATAATTCAAATGGAAATGTATTGTATAACATTAGCTTGGTATTTCAAAATGATGAACATCCATTAAAATCCTTACCTTATAATTGAACACTTATTTCATTGACTCAAATATAAAATATTACTAATTGGTCAATTAAATAACACATATAATACAATACTTAACTCTTCAAAATTTTGTGTATGTTTCAGTTTGACTTTCTATTTGTGTTTAACTGTCTTTGTTAACAAAATTTTTGTAAGGATTTTCTAGTGAAAAAAACATTTAAATAAATTCATATCACAAAAAAATTGAGCTAGAATTTAACCTCTTGAAGTTTACAAAATATTGGAAATTAAGCCTAATTAATATGCAAAATATTTACATTGTAAAATCTCGCTTAATTTTCATCAAAATCTTTTGAAATTTCTATCATTTATTATGTTTTTCATTCTCATTCTATTGAAGTGAAAATTTTTTCAATTTTTTTTTTTTGCAACTTTTTGTTCTTTATATGAAATCAAAGAAAACAAGATTATTTTTGTATGAAATCTTAGCCATCCAATGAAATATTTGTTATTTTTGGATAACAGAGCCTTCTAAATAAAACAAGATATGAATGAAAAAAATTGGATCATATTTTAATAAATTATCAATAAAAAATGAAGTATTATGCAAATTTTCATAAATGAAGTTACATCATATAATTAGTTAAAATAATAATACAAATTTATTGAAATATTGCCATTATTATTAAAATATTTTTATTGGTATATTTTTCCTTCATTTCAATAATTTCTATTTTAGTTTTTTATGATATATGATGGATTTTTTTGATATAAATTTTTCTTCAAATTTATATCAAAAATCCATCATATTGAAAATCATGTGAAAGAAATAAAATTGGCAAAAAAATTTTTACATCATTAGAATGACAAAAAAAAAACAAAAAAATTGTAAAAATTTCAAAAAAATTTTAATGAAAATTAAGTAAGATTTCATAATTTTAATTTTTTGAAAATTAATTAGGTTTATTTTAAAAAACCCTGCAGACCTCATCCAGTTAAATAATCATTAAGATGTTTCTTTCTATAACTATCTTATCTTATATTTACTATTAAATTTTAAAATAATTTTATAGAGAGCTTTCTTAAACATCAGCTTGTTATTGTAATGTTTAAAATTCTTGTACAATTTAAAATAAAATAAAAAAAAAAAAAAAAGGTACAAAAAAAAAAAAAAAAAAAAAAAAAAAAAAAAAAAAAAAAAAAAAAAAAAAAAAAAAAAAAAAAGGATTTTCTTCAAGTTATGAAGTCATAACTTGACTTCATAACTTAAAAATTCAAGTATTCTTTATACTTACAAAAATGGTAATGTTGTTTTAAATATATCTAACATACAATCACAGGTCTTATTCCATGTATCACTTGAAAATTTCATTCCATTTGAAATAACTAAATTTTCCAAACAATTTGTTCCAGATCTTGCTAGCTGTTCATTATCTAAAAAGTAATTCATATGATTTTAGTAATGATTAAAAGATTATTCTTAGGTTATTTAATGAAATATTAATGCAAATAAATACATAAAAAAATAGAAATTTTTTTAAAAAGTTATAATACTATCATAGCAAACACTTTTATAAATTAAATTCAAAGCTATAAGAATTTAATTAATGGACTACTGGAACAAATTATATTAATGTTTCTCAAACTTTAATGATCCAAGACTATTTTTTACATTAAAAAAATCTGCAAACCTCTTACATTGAAAAAATCTGTAAACTCCAAGTACAATGATTCAATTAAAAATAAATTGTATTCAATATGTAAGTTCCTTGAGTTACAAACGTTCTAGCTACAAACTTTTATACAAAAGAACATATTTTATTACAACACAAACTTACAATGTTCATTTGGATATCATTTTATTTTTATATTTTAGAAACTTTAAAAAAATTGTTTAAGAATTTTAAACATTACAATAGTAAAATGGTTTAAGAATAAATGTAAATGTAAAACTATTCAAGTTAAATCAAACAAACTCTTCAGAAATTGCTTGAATCTCTATTAAATATAGTCTATTAAATAACGAGCACAATTAGTAGTCTAAAACAAATCTTCAATTTTATTAAAAATGTTTTCGGTATGTATATTATACCATCCTCAGTTACAATATTCTGAATAGAACAATCTTGTTCTAGAACAGAACGATTATCTGTTATTTTAAAATTAACTTAGCTGAAGAATAATTTTTAAAATTATTTGGGTTACGTAACATAAACAAAATAATAGTAAAAAGATAAATGTTGAACTTATAAAAAAAACACTGATAGTAAAAAGATAAATGTTGAACTTATAAACAAAACACTATAGTTTACGAATAAGTAATAATATAACAATAAAATAAATATAATATAGCATAGTTGAAATATAAAATAAAATCTTAATACATATGTAACATTTTATAGGTGTACAGTTAATAATTGTGTACAGCATATTTCCACGCTTTGGAGATCCCATCTGTTTGGTGTATATTAATAATATTTCGATTATTTTTATTATTTTTCAGAATTTCAATTTTCTCTGCAGTGAAGAGATCCTTAAGGTCATGTACTTTTCTGATAATTTTGGCTTCCTCCCAGCAGATATTAATGTCCTTTTCAATAGCTCTTTGTGCTAACGCTGTAATACAGTATTAGAACAAAGAGCTATTGAAAAGGACATTAATATCTGCTGGGAGGAAGCCAAAATTATCAGAAAAGTACATGACCTTAAGGATCTCTTCACTGCAGAGAAAATTGAAATTCTGAAAAATAATAAAAATAATCGAAATATTATTAATATACACCAAACAGATGGGATCTCCAAAGCGTGGAAATATGCTGTACACAATTATTAACTGTACACCTATAAAATGTTACATATGTATTAAGATTTTATTTTATATTTCAACTATGCTATATTATATTTATTTTATTGTTATATTATTACTTATTCGTAAACTATAGTGTTTTTTTTATAAGTTCAACATTTATCTTTTTACTATTATTTTACGTTACATACGAAACATGTTACGTAACCCAAATAATTTTAAAAATTATTCTTCAGCTAAGTTAATTTTAAAATAACAGATAATCGTTCTGTTCTAGAACAAGATTGTTTTATTCAGAATATTGTAACTGAGGATGGTATAATATGCATACCGAAAACACTTTTAATAAAATTGAAGATTTGTTTTAGACTGCTAATTGTGCTCGTTATTTAATAAACTATTCAAGTTTTAACATACTACAGCAATATTTCAAGATCATGAATTTTGTATCAAAAGAATCCTTGAATTTGAATTTTTTTAAATCACATCTTTGAAAATTTTTTAGTCACATCTTCTAATTGGTTTAATTAATGGCAAATATTGCATAATATAGTATATACAGTGATTTTAGTAATTCTGTGTTCAGCAAAACAATAATTTGAGCCACAAACATTTTAAATTATAAATAAAGTTTACAAATAAATTATGTTTGTAACTCAAAGAATACATATATATTAATAAAAATTATTATGTTAATGAAATAATAATAAAAACGTTAGATAAAATTTTGTTAAGAAATCTTTTTCAGAATATTAAGAAAGCTATTAAAGAATTATACTAATATTAAAGATCATTATTTCAATACAGCAGATTCTTGACTTATGTGATTAATTCATCCAAAACTTTTCTATGCAAGTCCAAAACTGCTTAAATTTGATGTATATAACTGGGCACATTAGCAAGTGGAATGACTAAATGAACTACTATTTTAACTAACTTCTACTGATAATATCTGTAAATAATATCACAAAACAGCAATTGATAAATAAACTAAAATTTAATGAAACGTTTTTGGTTATTATACAACCATCATTAGCATTAAGTAGAATAACCAAATATATTCCAACAACAAGACTGCCCCCAAAATCAATAGACATCTATATATCTACAAGTAACATCAATAATTAGAGGAATACCTGCTGTAAATAAATTAGCAAAGAATCAAGAATTAAAACTAGTATAAAAAGGAATGCTATTGTCTTCCAATGCTTATGAAATGACAATGATCCTTATCCCCCAGATCAAAGAGCCAGGGTCTATGTTTTGTCCATATACAATGAAGACCTTAATAGACAGGAAATATTTGATTTGATTTTAAACAGATAAAATTTTTTCCATGTAATTACTTGAAGTAATTAATAATTAATTATAAAATCACACACATAAAATAAGTAAACTTATAAATTTTTATTTTCTAAAATTATTATTTATTACACAAATTATGTAAACAAAATCTTAATGCCAAAATAGTCAGAAACAGATTAAAGCAGGTATGTATTAAACTGAATTTTTTTTATTTCAAAAAATAGTCAGTTATTTAAGAAATGTTTTCAGCTATTGTATCTATTTCATTATATTCAACTTTAAGAATAATTTTATAAAGATGTGTTTTCTGCATAATATTTTTATAAAGAAGATAGATCTTTTATATAGAAGCTACAGTATCTTCAGTATAAAAGTTAAAACTAAACAGGTAGTCCTCAACTTATGACAACTCGACTTACGATGGCCAAAAATTATTATTAAAAATTCTCTAATTCAACTTTTCCATCTGCATATACCTACATATATCACATTTCAGCATTGCCATTAGTCAACAAGCAAAATCTTTCAACAATACACAATAGCCGCTACTGTGATTCACCCACTTCTAACCTATCACAGTCTTTGGTACATTAGATGCTAATCAGCATTCAAAGTATTCATTTCTCTTAGTGCAATTTTTGTATCTCGTCGTAATCCTATCATGTTCAGTAGGAGAAATTAGTAATATAAAAAAGTACTAATGATGAAAAAATTAAATTAAATTTTTTTTCTTAATTTTGTATTTATGTATTTAATTGTATGTGTTAATAAATAATTCATAAATATTTATGTAAATTTATATATTTTTAACCATTAAGTTAAATAGAAACCTAATTTATGAAAATATTAAAACAGAAATCAAATAAATTAAGAATTAAAGTCCTTGACTTATGTCAGGATCGACTTACAATGGAGATGTTGAAATGGAACACCGTTGTAAGTCAAGGACTATCTATACATATTTTGGAAACTGAAAGATAGAGCAGCAGATAATTTAACTGAAAACATTTCTTAAATAAACTGGATATATTGCCATTAGAGCTTGATTACCATGATTTTATATTATACAGTAGAAATTTGATTATCTGTGACAACTTGGACAAAAGGAATCTTAGATAATTGAAAACTCAAAAAATCTGGTAAATTATTATTAAATAAACTGGATTTGAATACAATAATGTACATTTTATTTTCAGGCAGACCTATTTATTGAACACAATTAGTTGAATTCTGCACAGCTTGTATTCAAGTGTAAAGCACAATAGGACAATCAATGTGTGCTTGAATTTAATATTTCTCTTCTTAGAAGTAGAGTTTGAATTAATTAATGCATATTTTTTTATCCCTTTGCTGGTTCAGTTTTCTTTTCAATAATTTTTAAATATATATATATATACAGATATTCCTCTAGTTATGAACCTTTGAATATACGAGGGTCAGTCAAATGAAAACTGGAAATATTTTTTTACAGCTCCTGTATTACAGACAGAGTTGGAACAAGTATACTACAGTAAAACCTTGATTTTACGGATTATAGGGGGCAAGACTAGTCCGTAAAATCAGAAAGTCTGTAAAATCGAAGTAACATTTTTTTATAAACATTAATTAGCATTTTCAACATACCTGTACTAATTAATGTGACTTATGCCTAAAAACTGTATTATTTTACATAGAGTATTTTAAATTAAATTAAATTACCTACATACATGTATATTAAATTTAGGTAAGTTGTTAAAATAAAAATGACGCATTATGCAATAAATAAGTGCTTTATTTTACACGCACCAGTGCAGATAAGAAATGCTGGATGTAGCTTTACTATAGACAGTTTATGCAAATATTGTATTATTATTATTTATTTTATTTTTTGGGATGGTGTCCGTAAAATCTGAAGTCCGTAAAATCGAGGTTTTACTGTATTTATCAATGCATTTCCGCCACCGAGTCGAGAAGGCATGGATACCTCGGGGAAAAAAATCTTTTGGCTGAGCCTGCAACCACTCATGCACCGCCTGTTTCACCCCCATGTCGGTCACAAACTTGTGGCCACCTAAGGAGTCCTTTAGTGAGCCAAAGATGTGGAAATTGTAGGGCGCGAGGTCGGGAGAATAAGGAGGATGGGGGAGGCACTCCAGACACAAGTCCTGGATAGCTGCCATGGTCACACAAGCCGTATGAGGACACGCATTGTCATGCTGGATGAGAACGCCTATTGAGAGGAGTCCGCAGCATTTGGTGCGTATAGCGGGTTTCAGAATATCATGTAGCAATTCACTATAGGTGGCACTGGTCACGGTCTTGTCCTTATCCATGTAATGTTCCACTATGGGACCCTTGTGGTCCCAGAATAAGGTCAGAATCACCTTTCCTGCGGATGGCTGGCTGTGGAACTTTTTCGGCTTTGGTGATGTCGAGTGCCGCCATTCCTTACTGGAGCACTTGGTCTGTGGTTGGTAGTGATGAACCCAGGACTCTTCTCCAGTCACAATCCGCTCCAAAAAGGTGTCACCTTCAAGTTTGTAGTGGCGCAGCAGTTCCTGACAGGTATTGACTTGCCTCTCCTTCATTTCAGGCATCAGCCTGTAAGGATTGGTGGAAAAAGTTGTGTTTTGAAGTGATAAAAAAATTACCTGGTCGGGTGGACGGTTGGAGGGGGTGTGTCCGGACTGGTGATTCTGGTCGGTGTTTCCCGAAGATCTTTTTCTTCATGTTAAACTTAATTTTGCAGAAAGATGGATTTGTTGTGATTAATAATTGTAAATTATTAATATATTGGTGTTTGTTGATGTTTAATAATATGTTCATTGTAATAATAGTGTGTTCATTGTATAATGCAAATTTGTATGAAAAAATTGTGATAAAAGACTAGACACTAGAGGGCCGTGTGTCCCGTTCGAAGATCGGATTTGGAGGTGCTAGCGACATTCTTTCTGTTGTGTCTAAAAATTAATGAACCAATCCCCTTTTTACCTTTAATTCTTATCTCAATTATCGGATATGTTCTTTATAATAATGAACCAATCCCCTTTTTTTCCTTTAATCCTTATCTCATTTTATGCAAAAGAACATATCCTCAACTTTTCATATCTTTAGATCGATTTACACGGTTAACATATCCTCGACTTTTCATTATCTTCTTTAGATCGATTTACATGGTTTACAGTTTAATTGAATCTTTTCATTATCTTCTTTAGATCGATTTACATGGTTTACAGTTTAATCATTATCTTCTTTAGATCGATTGGCACAGTTTACAGTTTAATTGAACATATCCTTCTATTTTGTATGAATTCTACGTCTCATTTTACACGGTTTCGGTTTGCACGATTTTTCCAGGAACGTACCTACCACGTAAAATCGAGGGCTGAGTGTATAAACATACAATGGTTCATATTTATATTCTTATACATTAAATTATTATATCTTTATTATTTTGTAAAATTTTAAAAATAATATAGTGCATATGATATGACTTTTAAGACAGTTTATTGATAAATAATGTTAATATCTTATGTTTCACTCAGATATCAAATAACTTACAGAAAATTTTATGCAAACTATCTCAATAGAAATAAAATACCAAGCCACTAATAATCAGTTAATAACAGATTGACAACTTCATATATTACCCGGGCAATCTCATTTTCCTTGATGATACTGTTTATTGGATTAAAACATGTTACTTCTTTAACTCCTGGTGCATTTGCAAAGGAATTTAGTTAAATGCAAATAATCTTTAACCCCTTTGAGGTGGTTGCCAGGATTGGAAGCAAAAGGGTATTGGTAGTGTCACGTGATTGACATGATTTCTCAACATTGGTCTGGAATGGTTGATCACGATTTTTACATAATTATTTTTCACTAACCTAAAAAGTTTTTCGAAATTTTATTACTGTATTATTATAGAATATATTCATCATCATCAATTACTGATTTAAAAAATGTTTCCCGTTTTATTTTTATTATAATTTTTTAAATGGGCATGGTCAGCTAGCTTAGAATTCGCACCAATTCCTAGCCAGCGAATTTCTGTTCCACCTACTAAGCTCAATACTCTCTCTTATTGGCAGATAAAGTATATTCTGAATCAATAAGGGTAAAAGAAACTAATATTATAGCTGTTATTGTGAGAGAAGAATCATTCTTACTTTAGAACTTTTTTCTTGAAAAAACATAAATTAATTATTGCAAAATAAAGCAAAAAACTATTAAAATATTGAGTAAACTTATAAATTAATGTAAATAATTGCTTAAAAATGATATCTAATATAAATTTCAGCATTTTTTTATAAGAAAGTATAAAGCAATAATTTTGCTAAGGGAACTTGGATAATGCATTACTAATTTACTAAATAAAGGAAATTTCATAAAAATATAGACGGAATTACATCATTCATAGCTTGTTTTATTCAGGAAAGACACTGCTATCAGAAAGATGTAAAAATTTGAGTGAATGCATAAGAAATTTCAAAAGAATAGTACAAAGTTTGCATAATTTATGCAGTTGAATACTTCTTTAAATAAAAAATTATTGTATGCATAAAAATTGTATATGCTGTATATGTTGTGTGTAAAAACTGTATAAACAGTAAAAATTTCAGATTTCAGATGAAAAATAAGCAAGATATGACAATTTATAAATTTCTAATATCAAATAGGCTTGACTACAGAAAACTGCTGACATAGCAGTGAAATGAGGAGAGTGGGAGAGTGGCTAGCAGCAAAAGGGTTAAGAACTGTTTTATCAGAGATGATCTTTCCAAATATATCCCAGAATGATCCTAAGCTAAGTGATTCCAAATCTATTGATGGTTTTTGTGAATGCATGTTCCAGGTTTAAATTCTGTAGAGAGAAAAAGAGCTTAGGATATGCTTTTGTAGAGTCTGAATTTAGTATTTAGTGTTATGGAGGGAGATTTTTAGATTGTTGTGGAGGTTTTTGCAAAACTGTAATGCTTTTTGTTTTCTATAATTATATCTTTTTGAGAATCATTTTTAAATGAATCTAGAGTATTGGAAATAATCTACTTACTTTAATGCTTTTTTTTTTTTTGGTTTATGTATAAAACATTTTCCACTTGATTTTTAATAACTTTGATTTTGATACTGTTGACCTTAAGTCCAAGCAGGTCAGCTTTTGTGAGAGTTTGTCCAAAATGATTTTGAGCTGATTCAAAACTATTCAATATGCACAATGCCATTGACAAAGCCAAGATTGCTTAGATCACAGCTGTCCAACCCATATTCCACATGCAGCTCAACATAAAATTATAAACTTTCTTAAAACATTGAGATTTTTATGTACTTATTTTTTATTTTTTGAATATTTTCTTAATAAAAAGTATTACAATACCATAACAATATCAAATATCACACTAATAAAGCAAAAGAAATTTGTTTCATTTTTGTACTAAAAATATATAAAAAATTAATGAAGATTTTATTATTTAAGTACCTATATACATTTCTTATTTCCATTTTCTAAAATATTTCTTATTTTAGTGATTAAAACTTCTTGACCTGCTCAATTATTTTTAAAATTTTCTGAATGAAAAAAGTCAAAGATTATTATGCTATAACATTTTCGCTTACTTATCATGGTGGATATCATATATTGTACATTATTTACTAACTTTTTTGCTTAAACAAATATCGTTTATAAAATATTAGTATATTTTATGTGAAGCCCAAAACAAATTTTTTTTCCCTTCAAATGTGGCCTAAGGAAGTCAAAGGTTGGATACCTCTGGCTTAAATGATTTTGTCCCAAAAATATTTTTCGGATTATAACTAGACCAATTCAGAATTTTTATTCTAGATTTACAATAAAATTTGCTTAATTTTCTCTTTTTGTGCTTTGCTATATTAAAATTACATTAAAATGGGGAAAATTATGCAAAAAGTTGGATAAAAAATAATTTGGGATTATTTTATTAAAATCAATGAAATTCTAGGGAATCCTGGGATCTCTTTCATTTATTAATACTAAATCCCAGGATTGAAAACCTTATTAATCCTGCATCTCATTTCTTCCTATTCACTCTTACTTTCATCAATTATCTTTTTCACAATATTCATAATGTGATTAAAATATATCTATTCATCATCCATAATGCATGTATTCTTATTCATTTGAATCTAGTCCTTCATACATCCTTTCACTCATTTATACTTCTTGCTTCACTCACAGATCCTATAAATAATTCATTTGCATCTGCATTTTATCATCGTCCTTATATTTCTCTATCCATCTAGCAGATTCATCTTCAAAATTACAGACAGTGATATGAGGCAATATCTAATTCTGATCATTTTCATGTTCAAAGCTTTCCATCAAATCTCATCATATATAACTAGATCAAGTCATGCTGCTCTGATCTGTTCCATAGCTGTATCAGAAGTACTAATGTTTGATCTTGTGCTTTAAGAAAATATTTGAGATAAATAGATCTTTCTTAACACAGACTTCAGCAATCACTTCCTGTTATCTTTTGCTTTAGTATCATCCTATCTCCTAATCAATCCTTTCATAGAAAGATGAAACCAATACCAACTCAGATAATCAAATCATAATCTTATTATCAGACATTCATTTGGTATGCTATTCAGTTCAATTCTGAATTGATTTTTCTTGTCTATATTCACAATATCTACAGAAGCATACACAGAAACCAAAAACACTTGCATTTCTAGTTTAATCCTCACACACACAAACTGTCATATATTTGTATTTATTTGCACTTCTTTTTTTCTCATTCATCAGCACATCCATCATCTATTGCTCATTCATCATTTTCTATTCTCAGATCATATTCTCAAATTATTTCTCACATATGCAAATACACACCTAAAATACAGATAACCCTCATATAACATGGTTGATAGGTTCTTAAAAACAGTGTTGTGTGAAACCATGTTACATGAGACCACTACCTGAAGCCAATACAAAAAAAGGGAGTTACATTCCAAAATCAATTAAATAACTTTTTTTAATTCTACATAAGAAACTTAATTTTTATTATGAATATTATTAATACAAAACATAAAGAAAAAATATACAGCTTATGTAACATTCATTTAATTATATATTCCTTATACTGTTCAATTAAAAGGAGAACAAGTTTTATTTTTAACAATATCAACTTCACTTTCTGAACTTTTTCCTGCATTTAAAGTTTGTGTATCTTCTGCTCTCTTTACAAAGTCTGTAATCTAACCTACTATAAAACAGTCATTCTTTAACAAATACCCAAAATAATTTATGAATAAAAAAGCTTTTTTCCCTATTTCCCATTCTTCTATTGAATAATAAAAACTTATTTTTATCCAAGAACTGAATGTTTGGAACACAAAATACTCAATGGTTGACAAATATCTCAATTTCAAATCAAAATCAAAAATAGACTGTATATCATCTCACAGCAAACTAGGGAAATTACATTTAGAACACTGAAGATGGTGCCTTGAGCATTGAAAACGTTCTTATTTTTATAATAAAATCTGTTAGTTAATGTCACTGTTATAAATAGAGTGCATAATAAAATAAAAATAGGACAGGTCCAAGTTAACCTCCTCACAAGTTAATGTCACTGTTATGTGTGCTCTTCTTTCTGGACTTTAACAATAATATAAAATTAGAATTTATAATCATATCTAAAATCATTATATTATTTTTGGCATTTATAAATAAAAAAACGTCGTATAAATTTTTCTCGTTTATAAATTACAATTAATCCATTAGAGTTTGATGCAAGTTGTGAGTCAGCCAATAAGATGAATGCCATTCATTATTTTTTTGACTAATAATTTACAGTTGTATAAAACAAAGAATACAGAGAAACATATTGTTTTTATAAAACAAAAATTCTACTTAATAGATCAATGTTCACTATCCAAACTGCTTAAACCTTTCTGAATTACACATTTAAAAATAATATACTACATGCAGTATATTAAAGAGGAGTTTTAACTATACTGCATGTAGTGCTGTTGTATTTAAATGTGTAATTCTACTTAGTTCTTAAAATAATATTAATACATTTTAACAAACTTGACAATTATGTAAATAATTGTCAAGTTTAGGGAAGGAAATCTGTATGTTTTGGCTATCTCTAATATATAAAATTGATGATAAAGTTAACAATATACAGCTACTCCTCACTTATTGACCAAGTTCCATTCTCATGACTTAAGTCATATAATGAATTGGTTAGTAAGCAAATAAATTGCTTGTATGTATTTAGAACAAGTTACTCGCTTAAGTTTTCATGACTGTAAAGACATTTATATATTAATTATGAACAAATTATTTTTCTTCAAATCAGATTTTTGGAACTACAAGTGTGGGAAATTACATGCAATAAAAGTCATAAGCAATTCATATGGGTGCAAACCAAATTTTCAGTTAAAAAAAATCATAAGCTCAGATGTAAGTTCAAGCAGTCATTAAACAGACAGGTCATTAAGTGAGGAGTATCTGTAAGAAGTCCTCTACTTATGCAGTTTCAAAGATATCCAGATGCCTAACTCTTAATTTTTGTTGAATTTTCATAAAATTCAAATGAAAAATTCATTAAATAATTTATTTTTTTGTAAAAATATTACTTATGGCCATAAATTATCTTATCTAAACTTAAAATATGCTCACAAATTTTATTTAATTATTCTGTTTGCTAATGCAACCATTCATATATATCAAATTTAAACATTGTTGGATTTATGTAGTTTTTAACTTATGCAAAAATTTTTTGGACAAATTAACTGCCTAAGTTAAGAATGTTGTATGTATGTATGTATGTATGTATGTATGTATGTATGTATGTATGTATGTA
>AYEL01025971.1:0-26774 GCA_000484575.1 Olivierus martensii | reverse complement strand
GCTTAATTACTCGTTTAGTTACGACTATATAATGCTACATTTTGCCAAAATTAATAACAACATAGATTTATTTGTAAATAATAAATTGAAACTTTCCTAATAAATGCTCAAAATCAATTTTCGGAAAAAAATGATTGAACACCTGTCCTTAGAAAAATATATGGAATCGTCCAAAGCTCCGCAAACTCGAATTCGCGCCTGAACCGATTAATCTCATTGGTTTGTAAGTATTGTAAGGAAGCCGAACATCTTCCGCTTAGATGATTACTTTTTTGGAACGAACTGTACTCTCTTATCCCGTTTCGTGTTAAGTGCAGAGTAGCTGACATTTTGTATGATCTTGTCGCAAATTTAAAATTTTCAAGGATGAATTAAACAGTAATAGCTGCGCAATGCGATTGTTAACGACCCTGTTAAATATTTATACGATAGGTTAAAATACTTCCGTATACTCTGCACTTACCTCACTCCGCCTTACCTTTTATATTAAATAAAAATCAAATGGTTATCATCACCGACGTATTAGCGAGAATAATGCAATTGTGTAACGAAATCGCCCTTTTATAATTAGAGGTAATAAACAAGTCGATGCATGAAATTCTTTCCCATTCCTGTTTGAAAAAGTTCACGCAGTGCCCTGCGTGCTGTTCAATGCGTCGCGCGGATATCTAGCTTTTTTTCGTTATTTAATTAAATATGCCGCTCTTTTAAGGTTGTTTTCTTCAGAATTAAGGATTGCAAATATTTTTAGCTTTTAGGCAAAAACAGTAATTACAAAATGTAAATTGCGTGATAATTTTAGCAAAAGAAAAAATTGGCAAATATAAATTTCGATTAATTAAGTATTTAACTTATAAATATTTTGTCAACTACACAACCAAAATGCAGTCCTTTAAATTTGCCCCCCGGACAAATGTCCGGCACCTAGAGCGGGCCCTGCGAGCTCTGCCGATTAACCGATCGTGTAAACAGCAACTTTTAAAGAATCTGGAATCGAATTTATTTTAACATTATTTTCTAATCGCTATTCGACTACTACTATAATAGAAACAATTGAGGCCGTTTAAGGCTTCTAATATCTCTAGTAGAGTCAATCGAATTTTGAAATAATAAAAAATCTCAAATAAATGATGTACCAAATAAATGAAGAAATTGATTCACAGGTTTGATTTAAAATATTAGTATACGAAAATCTTTTTTCAATATTTGTAACATATTTGATTGATAATAAAATAAAGTGACCAGACGTCCCGGATTTGAGTTGTTTGACCCGCAATGAAAACTGACACGGAAATTGTCCCGAATTGGATATGTAACCTTTTTAACATTTTTGTAATGCCACAAAGTTGTTGTTTCCTCTATTTTATATTATTATTAACTGGCAATAACTGTTTCTACCTGTATGTGACAAGTATTGAAAATGATAAAAATACTGTTATGTAGGTTATTACAGAAATAGCCGATTTAAATTTCAAATTAAAAGAAAGAATGGATATGCAGTATCTACCACTCACTGTAGGTCATTGATGCAAGTGTAAGGCCCGCAGGCCCGAGGACAATGTTGACAGGCGTTGGCCTAAAGAGCGGTGAGCGGCGCGCGTAAGGACGGGTAATGAGGTTCGGCAGATGAAACAGAGACGACGTTCAACATGAACAACTTCCTTTATTAGAGAGAGATCTTTAACATTGGTTTTTAACAAAAGAGAAGTACCTGAATATATATATATATATATCTAAAGGTTGATGACTAATACAACACTGATGTCGGACTACGACACAAAATAGTCTTTAGTCCAAATTTTTAAGTCTCTAGTCCTTATTTCACTAATGGGATTTTCTGGAGCACACGGAGGATCTGGTGAACGATACTAATGTTTCACACAGTCGTCTTTTTCTCACTCAAGAACCAATAAAAATAATCTGAATGAATAAAAACAGATAAAGGCGGAGAATAGCGGACGACTTCGTAGAACTTGCGGAAACTGGCGTTGGTCAAAACGTTGTATTGGGAAGGGCGGCGGACGGGTAGAACAAGCGTAGTAGTGGACCAAGCGCCAATAGAAGGCGGCGCGGGCTCTTAAATACCCGTGACTTTCCTGACCCTTATTCCCGGGCTGAGAACAAAGTTGTTTATTTCTCGAACATTCGTCGCGACAGGTGTCCGATTCGCCCACCTACTAAGCTCAATACTCTCTCTTATTGGCAGATAAAGTATATTCTGAATCAATAAAAGTAAAAAACTAATATAATAGTTGTTATTGTGTGAGGAAAGTCATTCTTACTTTAGAAGTTTTTTCTTGAAAAAATGTCAA
Organism: Olivierus martensii; assembly: GCA_000484575.1. Taxonomy (NCBI): domain Eukaryota; kingdom Metazoa; phylum Arthropoda; class Arachnida; order Scorpiones; family Buthidae; genus Olivierus; species Olivierus martensii. Next base: position 24,462 of record AYEL01025971.1, on the reverse strand, counting down.
TTATTAATGCAAAAAAACTATTAATTATATTAAACTATAAATAAAGCAAAAAAAAAACTATTAAGATGTCGAGTAAACATATAAATTAATATAAATAATTCCTTAAAAATAATATCTAATGTAAATTTCAGTATTTTTTATAGAAAGCATAAAGCAATAATTTCCTAAGGAAACTTGGATGCTTTATTAATTTACTAAATAAAGGAAATTTCATCAAACTATGGATAGAATTACATCATTCATAGCTTGTTTTATTCAGGAAAGACACTGCAATCAGAAAGAGACAAAAATTTGAATGGAAGCATAAAAAATTTGTAAAAAAAAGGAATACAGTGTTAGTATTCTTTTTTTTTTTTGTGAAAATACTATTGAATATTTCTTTAAATAATACAGTGTTAGTATTTTTTTTTTTTTTGTGAAAATACTATTGAATATTTCTTTAAATGAATATATAATTATTGTGTGTGTACAAATGAACATAGAAACTGTATAAATAGTAAAATTTCAGATTTATTCAACAAAAATAAGCGAGATATGATGATTTATTATTTCTGATATCAATTAGGCTTTACTACAGAAAACTGCTGGCATAGTGCTCAAATAGATGGGGGAGTGGCTGACAGCAAACGGATTGAATAAGTATAATTTTATTTAAACTATATTATATAAATAGATTTTTTATTAATAAAATCCTATTTTATCAGATATATTTTATAAAGTATAACATAAATATATAATATGATATTAATTTCAGCTAATTTTTTCAGATTTAAAAATATTTATGATAAAAATTTATTTGAAATTATTTTGAAATATTAAAACTATTGCAAATTTGTAAATAAACTGATAATTCTAAAGTAAGAAATTATTACTACTTAATGGAATCTAACAGAATAATTTAATTTTCATGCCATTATAAAAGAAAATTGCTTATTCAGCATTTCCAATAGTAAAATCCAAACAATAAAATAACTGATGATGATATTTGCTTGATGCAGGATAATTTTTTATTTAAGAATTATAATATTTTTTTATGTATAATATCACCTTTTATAATCACACTATATCATAGATTGATCATATTTTTTTATAATAAAAAAAAAAATGTTTTCTAAACTTATTTGATTTATAGCATAATTTATTCCAATCATAACTTATAAAAAACATTATTTCTGACTGCATGTAAAATAAGAGTTGAAATATACAATATCTTTAAAAATCATTTATCACAAATGGGTAAGATCACAGCAAATGTTTCCTTTATTTGTTTGAGTATTGACATACATAAATATTTTAGGAGTGATTTTCAATGTCACAAGCAGTCATAATAAAAATATACTCATTTTTTCCACAATACATTAACTAACTTTACACACATTTTTGTGACAGATATTTCACTTATGCACATATATACAACTGAACCAAATAATTTTAGATAAATAATTTATTGTGTGTGTTATTAAATATCTTTAGCTCACTATTTTATCTAAATATTTATTTGGTCCCTAAAATCTTGATACAGAAAATTAAACTTTCAAGTTGCTTATCATTATCATGCATTCCAAATTAATAAAATTTTATTATACTTTAGTTCTGCATGCACATACATTTATATTATATAAAACAGCATACAATATATAAAAAATCTGAGAAAGAATCTCATATCACTGAAAGGCAGCATTCTCATTCTGAATATTTGATATAAATTGGTGAAAGAAGTAAATTTAAATATTTAATAAAGTAGATTATGTTGACAATAAATTATTTAAATTTTCAAATAACAATTACATTTAAGTATGTATTTTTACTTGTATTAATCTGAAGTCTTTTCAGTATTTTTTTTTTAGCTGATTTCAAGATAATCAATGTTTTATGACTAATTTTACGTAATAAATTAGTTTAGTTTAATCAAAATAGATTTGAAATGTAAAAATATAAAAATTCTTTTATATTTTTACATTAAAAAATACTGTATCATCATTGTACTTAACATACTTACATTGTGTATTTATAGCTCTTTCCATTTTTTCTTTTCGCCTTTGATTAGCCTGTAATCAAATTTAGCATTTTTATTAAACTTGTTAATACTAAATATTTTATAAAATATAGTACTTACATTAATCTTATCTTTGGCTTCTGTCAATTCCTTTGTTAATTCTATTATTTGACGTTTTGCAATTGCCAATTCATCTAATAAACTAATCTAAAAAAACAAAAAAATAAGGATTAGATTAATGATGATGATCATAACTATGATGGTAATAAAGAAAGTTGTTTTACTTTTATTGGTGTGTCGTTATTATTTGTATTTTCTGTTGTAATTTGTGGTACTGTTGTGATCCATATTAAACCAATGAGATGCCAACACTCTTCTAAATAAGCTTCTAAATTTGCAGAACTGCTATTGATTTCTTTAAGTGTGCTATATTCTAAACTCTAAAAATATTTTTTTTTTTTAAATCTAGCATATATATATATATTGATAATTATTAATAAAATTAAATTACTTTTCCTGGGCTACTTTTAGATGAAAAAGTTCCGAGACGTTCTTTAATTCTTGCTCTAATTCCTTTGATTAAAACTAAACTTTCTTCAATTTCTTTTTTAAGTAATTCATAATCTTGCAATTGACAAACTGCATACAATACTTGGCCAATAAAATAATTTGGATTAATTAATTCAAATTATAATTTTAAAAAAATAAACTTATTTAAATTTCAATATTTTACCTTGATTTTTTGAATGCAATGCAAGATTTAGATTCTCAGTTGCATTTAACTCTTTCTCAATGATCTGTTTTTGATTTAAATCTGATATTTTGTGGATTTTTAAATCTTGAGAAGGATCAGAATCGATACCTTGATCAGGGGAAGTGTAATGAAATTGGTCTGCAGAATCTTCAATATTTTTAATTAATTTTAATTCTTTTGCTGCTGGAAGGTAATTTGCTATATAGCTACAGTCTGTTCCTTTGCTAAGATTATCACAAGATCTCCATTTTGTTTTATGTTTTTGTGATATATTTGTGCAATCCTTTAATATTTCTGTAGACAATTGTGATGCTCTTTTGAAATAACTAACTGTTAAACGATCAGGTATGTCTGATTCATTAGATACTGAAAAACATAAAAAGTTAGATAATTTTAAAAATAATAAAACTTTATTCTATATTTAAGCATATTTATTCACACCTCTAACAGTTTGTTCATAACTTTGCAACTTTTCCATTTTATCACACAATTTTTTATTAGAGTGTAAACTTCGTTTCAACTCCTTCCTGAGATATTGCATTTCTTTAACAAATTCTATAATAACATGAAAATAATATAATTTGAATGTTTATATAATGAATTAGACAAAGTTTAATTTCTTCAAGCAACTTAATTATTTTACAAATTTTAAATAATTCTAATGATGATAATTATACCTTCTTTTTTGTTATTCTTTAATTTCATATTAAATTCCTGAATTTGTGTTTTAAGATCTAAATGTAAATTCTGTATTTCTAGTAGTTCCTTTTCAGTATTTTGTAACTTTTCATTCAATCTAAAACAGAACAAAAACAGTTAAATACTTACTTTATATTAGTAAAATAGCTAATATCTAATTCCCCATATATTTCAGCATCACATAAAATGAAACTTGTCAATATGTATTTTATCTATCTAGCAATGTGATATTTAAAATTTAAAAATAATAAATCCATAAATAAAAGAAATACTAAAAGATAATTGTAATTAATATGAAAAATATCTGAATCACTTTTACAATTAAGTTATAAAAATTATAATAATAATTTAACTATAAAATTTGACTTAATTCAACAATTTTAAATATTACTGTACAATTCATCATATAGTAAAAAATATAAACAAACTATAAGTAGTTCTTGGTATACAAGTTCCTGGATTTGCAAGTTCTTTTTTCAAATAAAAAACATCAAAAATATGAATATTAATTGCAATAAAAAAAATATTAAACATTCATAAAAAGACATTTCTAATTATGTACTTAGCATATATAATATAGTACAACTGGATCTGTAACTAAAACTCTGTGATCTAATTACTCATCTTGCTTTAATCACTGCTTATACTCTTGTACAATGTTATCAATCTAAATATAGTACTACTAGCAATTAAAAACTTTATTTAATATGTGCAAACACATTCTAATTTGTGTAGCCTGAAGAATATGAAAATCCATATTTATAAAAAAAAATCTAATCATGATCTCTGCATTCTCAAACATTATACTCCATATACAGAAATGTGTGGAAAAGTTGTCTAAATATGATTTCACAATATATTTGTTATGAATCTACTAAAATTTAAATTGTTAATATCCATACTCAATTCTCATATTATAAAAACAAAATAAAATCAACAGAAATAACATTACACCACCTATAGCAGTGTTTCTCAACCGGTGGACTGGCACCGGTGAAAAAAAAAACAGTCCGCGTTAAAAAATTTTTTATTCAAAACTAAAAAAATATTAATAATAAAATTTTAATTTATGAAATTACGAAATAAAATTATTTTAAACTAATTTTAAATTTAAGTAATTTATGATTAGCACGGCACTAAAGACAAATTCCTATAATGCATAATGTGAAGGAATGTTTGAATTAAATTTTTTGTTAAAAAACCACCAGTCCGTGAAATTTTTTCATAAAGCTTACCAGTCCGCGAGCCAAAAAAAGTTGAGAAACGCTGACCTATAGTACTCCATATACTATTTTGTATAAAACACTGACGTTGGAGGTGGTATTTAAAACTCCAGATTTATCACAAATCAGACAAGATAGATTGTCAAGATTTGGAAATATCACACTAACACCTTTATATGAAAATGCTAGATCCATTACATTTAAAATTATAAGAATATGATATAATTATTTCCTTACATATCTCCTATGTATCATAAATACAGGTATCCCTCCTATAACATGGTAGATTGGTTCCTGAAAAAAAACAGTGTTGTGTGAAACCGTGTTATATGAGACCTGGAGCCAATATAAAAAAGACAGTTACATTCCAAAACCAATTCAAAACAAATAACTTTCTTTAATTCCATATAAGAAAAAACTTAATTTTTATTAAGGAACCTGAGGACAGTACTGACAGGCATTTGCCTATTTTCAGTGTGTAACATGGATGGAGATGGGTAATGAGTGCTCGGCAAAATGATACAGACATGATGGGACGAAATGCTCCCGTATGTTTATTTCGTGGAATGTTCGACAAACTAGGTGTCGGTTTCTAGACTATTTGTCTGACACCTGCATGTAAACTTCCTCTGCGATTTATTATTACAGGGGACAAAAGTCCACCAATTGATCGCAATACAACTCGATACTCATCATATTTCTTTTGCGATTATTTTGACAGAGCACTTCTCCCCTCTCTCCAGTCTCCTTTCTTCTTCTCCCATTTCCCTCATTTGACTTATTTGTGACCAAAGGAAATTGGAGGGGGAAGAGATAGACTGCTTACAATCTGATCTTCAATCCCCACAAGAATATTAATAACACAAAACATAAAGAAAATATATATATGTAAGATCATAAAAAAATATATATGTAAAACAAAAGGAAAGAAAAAGTATACAACCTATATAACATTCATTTAATAATTACATCTTCCTTACCACTGTTTCATTAAAAGAACATTTTTTTCTTTAACAATATCAACTTCATTTTCTGAACTTTTTTATATGTTTAAAGTTTGTGTATCTTTGATCTCTTTACAAAATTTGTAATCTAACCCGTTAGAACACAATTGTTCCTTAATATATATAGGTGTCCCTCATTTTACGCGATTAATTGGTTCTATGAAATAATCATGTAAAGTGAGTTGAATTTAGTATGGGTGAGATAGGGCATAGGTGTTTCTTCAGAAGGATTTTAAAAAATGAAAACTTTACACCTATGAGCAAAAGGAATTTTAATGAATGAATGGTTGCTGAATTAATTTAATTACTACAATGTCATAAATACCTAAACACTACATAATTCTGACAATCTTCAATCCAAAGATGAATGGATTGGGTCTGGTGAGTCTGGATTATTACTCTCTTGCTCTCTTAAAGTCCCTGGATGTTAGGTTGATGATGTTAGGTTGATGATATTCAACTTTTTTAATGAAACAGTCGAGACTCAGCTGATGGGCTCAGAAACAAAGGGCTCCTAATTTCTGGAAATGTAAAACATCATCATTCGTATTGTTTTCCATTTCCAGAAACTCTTCATTAGTGAGCTCTGATGAGTGGGACTCGAGCAGTTTATCCACATTTGTCTCACTTACATGAGACAATTTTTAAACAATAATTTGTTTTATTTAAAAAGTTAATTTACTTTTTAAAATTGCATTATAGTGAAAACGCATAAAGTGAGATCATGTATAATGAGGGATACCTGTACTTAAAAAAAATTTATGAATAAAAAAATTTTCTTTTCTTTCACATTATTTTATTGAAGAATGAAAGCTTATTTTTTATCCAAGAACTGAACATTTGGAACACAAAATACTCAATTGTCACCAATTAACTCAATTTCAAATCGAAATCAAAAAATAGACTGTATATCGTCCCTCGCATAATAAACCAGTGAAATTGCATTTATGACTAATTTTATCAAAGTATTTCCCAATGATTGCATTTTGTGTGTGTACTGTGTGTCCCTAGTATGAATTTACAGAAATTAATGAAAATGTTTTGTTTTGTAGGAGAGTAAACGTAATTTTCTAAATGTGTTAAGAAAAACTGTGCTCTAGGAGTATGTGTTATATGAAGTTTCCGCAATTTTCAAATTGTATCAGAGCCAAACCGTGTTGTAGGAAGCCATGTTATAAGAGGGATACCTGTATTTCAAAATACTTTCACATACAGACCAAAATGACAAACATAATCTAATGTTAAACTTATAAGTATAATATAATTTAACAATAAGTAAATAAATATTGAGATTAAATAATAGCATTTTGTGTCTTGTTCTTAATTATAAACAAAACCAAAGTAAAACATAGCTTAATTCATGAGAAATTGAAATTTAAATAATTAAAATTTAATGACTTGAACACTGTAATGATTATGAAAATGATTTAAGTCCAAAAAACAACATTTGCTTCAGTTAATTAATTCTCATAAAAATCATTTGTATAATGAATTTAAATATACAGGAAAACCTTATGCTGGTGGCCACCTAACTCAGGTAGCCACCAGCACAGGTTTTCTTCTATATATAAATAACAGACAACAGACATTAGTTAGTGATTTCTTTCCTTAGATTTAATTAACAATGTGAAAATGTGTCATAAACTTTGATGTTTAATAAAGAAATTTGTAGCTAACTGTTTCTGGTGGTCAACCTGTGCTTGGGGACACAATCTCAGCCACCAAAAGATGGCCACCTTACACAGGTTTTCCTGTATTTAAATTCATAGAAGCAAAAAAACTTATTAGACTTTATCAATATTTTTCAATTGATTGAATATATCGACACAAGTAAAAGTGGACTTGCACCACTTTCATAATGAACAATCCACATAGATAAATATGATTTCAAATATTATAGCAAATTATTTCCTTGTTTTTAATTTTTTTTTCCATCTTATCAGAGTTTATATGGCAGGCACTTGAGAAATTTATTGTGGAAAAATTCTCAACTAAGTAATTTGTCAGTCATCGAATTTTATTTTGAAAACTAACATTCAATTATTTTAATACATGTTTATGTTGTCATTTTCATGTTCAAATACTATCAACAAGATGACAATTTATCACTTCAAAGATTTTCAGCAACAAGGTGGAGTAAGAGATTTCTTTCAGGCTGGAAGATCATGTTTAATGTGAAATGTGAAGAATATTCAATGCTTATAGAAGAATATTAATCAAAATCCTGAAACATCCATCTGAAGATGTTCCAGTCAGTTGTCAATATCCCAGATATCATTGCAATGGATTGAATATAATGACCTTGTCGGGACTCGTACAAATGACCTTGTATGGACTAATCTAAAAATCACTTCCTAAGATTTGTGCATTAGTCCATTCAAGATTATTGAGATTTTATCTGCTTTTTCACTAAAGAATTCATTGAGATTTTTTGATAAATAAGTTATTCTAGTCATCATAAGTTCTCCATTTTATTCTTTTAAGAATTTGCACATGAATCCATAAAGTGCAATTAGTTAGGGGTTGAAGCCAACAAATTCTTGGGACCATTTCACTTATACATTTGGAATTCGAGAATTAGACAGGAATATGAGTTTATTCATTAACTGATAATGAGTGATCAAGCTCATTTTCATCTTAATATGTTTGTAAATAAATAAAATTGCAAAATATGGGGCACTGAGAATATATAGGCCATTCATTAGTGTAAAAGTAAACCCCCTTAAGTATGCAGTCTGATGTAATGTTACTTCTGAGAGAGTTATTGGCCTATACTTCTTTGAAAACAAATAAGGGGTGATTGCAACAGTAACTGGAAACCAATATCAGGCCATGGTTCAAAATTTTTTGAGCCTGCTATTGGCAATCTGGAGATGTGATTCCAATAAAATGGGGCCACTGCTCACACTGTTAGAGCCACCATAGCACTTTTAAGAAAACTTTTTGGCAACTGGATTATTTCTAGAAATTCAAGATTTAATTGGCCCTCACATTCACCGGATCTGACAGTTTCTGACTATTTCTTTTGGGGTTATTTGAAGGAGAGAATCTATGTCAACAAATCAGCAGTTAAAAAATAATATCTAAGCAGAAATCCTGGCTATAGAAGCAGATACTTTGAGAAATGTAATGGAAAATGATCTTGAAAGAGCCTGAATTTGAGGCAGAAAATAATTGTCATTTACAGAACATAATTTTTCATAATTAGTTTCAAAAGATTTCCATTTTATAAACATTATTTGCCAAAAAGTTATGAGTATTTTAAACTGTTGCATGATTTATACACACCCTGTTTATAGCTTACTTATAAAGCAGGGATATAAATTATTGTAAAATGATGCCCATGTACAATTTACATTTAATTAATGATAATAATATTATCAATAGTTAAAGCAATATCATAACGATTATTGTAATATTGTATAAAATAGTAGTACTATATTATAAACTAAATTATTAAGGTGATGTTTAAATATTTTGCATGTTAAAATTTTTTTATATGAAATCAAATTTATATAAGGTGAGAACTTCCTATATTATAGTTGTTTTCATCTCTAGTATCTATGCATTGAAATAAAAAAAATTAATTTGTAAAAAAAAATTATAAATTATTCAGTTTTGATTTCATTTTTTATTTTTTTAATTTATTAGGAAAAAGTATGAATCAAAATATGAAAATTTAAATATATCTTACTATATTTACATACCCATTTCTTTCATCTTGCAATGCTTTAATACAGATAAAATTCTCATTTTCTTTAGTTTCCCAATCTGATTGCTTTCTTTCTAATTCTTTTTCACAGTTTTTAAGTGACTCTGCTAAATCTTTTAATTGTTCTTCTTTGCAACAAATGTCTCTTTCTAGTAATGTTTTTTCTTTTAATAAATTTTTTTCTGAAATGATACGTGCTTCTAATTCTGATTTTAGTTGAATGCAATTTTGTTGAAGTGAGCTTAATAAAGTTTTTATTTCTTGGTAATCTTGAAAAATTAAATTTTTTTCTTTTAACTCGTTCTGGAGTTTTTCTTCATAATTTTGACAAATCAACTGTCTTTCTTGTATTTCTTTTTCCAGTTTCTCTTCAAAATTTTTGCACATTACTTTTCTTTCTCTCATTTCACTTTCAAGCCTCTCTTCAAAATTATTAGATATTATTTTCTTTGCTTCTATTTCATTTTGAAATTTATCTTCAAATATTTTACAAGCAATTTCTTTCTCTTTCAGTTCATTTTGTAATTGAAAATTCAGTTGTTGTACCTCTTGAATTTCTTGATTTTTTTTATTTATTTCTTGTTCCAATTCAGATTTCTCTAGGCTAATTATATTTACTTTTTTCTCTTCTTCTGATAATCTCTTCTGCATATTTTCTACTAGATTACTCAAACCAACTAATTTTCTATGAACTTCTTTGTGCAGTGCACAATTTTCATTATCTTTAACTTCAAGATGATCTTTGGCCATTAACAACTTTTGATAATCTCTCTCTTTATCTTCTAATTGTATTTTCAATTTTTCTAACATTTCTCTACACAATACTAACTCTTGCTGACATTCAAGTAATTTCTTTTCTAACATTTCTTTTGTCTGTACTAATGTATCACATTCTAGCACTTTGTTTTGTAATGCAGCATGGCATTCAGCCATCTGATTCTTGAGATTCTCTATATAAACAAAACATTGAAAAAATATATATTTATTTTTTATATTTAATTACAATTATTAAATTTGAATTTAAAAATTATAATTTTCAGTATTTAGATTATTAATGATCTAATTATTTGGCTAAATAAATTTAAAAGTTCGTGCTTGATTGACAGTAATGATCATAGATAGCATGCTGAAAATAATAAAAATTATTTAATTTGATAGAATTTGAAAGAACACCTTTGGAATATGTTTAATTTATAACAGTGCAATATATAATACCAGTTAAATCAAAGTTTTTATGAAACTTTTACAGAGAAAGGAGATCAAACAATAATTTAAAATAGCATTTCTACAATTTCATGCAACAGAATATTTCCTTATATTCTGAAAGACAGAAAATTACAGATGCATATCTAGAGGATTAAGTAAATGTACAAATAAAGACAGAATTAAAAAAAATATGTCTTCAGAATGCAAGTACATTGAAAAGTAGAGCAGGGTGCCATAATTTAAGATAATTTTACCATTTCCCAAGGGCTTGGCTTGTTTAGTATGTTTAAAATTTCTTTTTGTGCCAATTCTTTCTCCAGAGTTACACCCTTCCATAGAACTTTTATTTGAATAACATCTGGAAGAATTAGGTTTTGGAGAGGAGTTTGTTCTTAATTGTAGGGAAACATCAACACCAATCCGCTGTTTTGAAACAACTCTATCTGGTTCTGACCAGATATCAGAATCTGATGACATACTTTGAAATACATTCCTAATCATTAAATCATTTTCAACTTTATGTTCAGGAATGCCTTTTTCAAAATATGGTTCAGAAATCTTCAGGTAATCTGGTTTATCTTCAACTCCTTGCCATTTCAAACTTTTATTGAAATTAGAAAATTCCAACATTTGATATGTATATTCAGGTAAGTTATTTTTCAATTTCATACCTATATATAGAATTAAAATATTTTCTGGAAATTAAAATTAATACATTATAAAATCATGAATAGTGATGTTCAATCTCTTATTTCAAAATTTACTTTTCTCTGGTGTCAGTAAAAATAAAAATTTTCTTTTGGAATTCAACTAAAGATTATAAAAAAAAATTAATTAAAATTACAGCTTGAAAATCTCTAGCAATGGCATTTTGAACTTTTTCATCCTTTAACAAAAATGCCTAGATGCCTTGTTGGACTAATCGATTTCAAGTTTATATTCTTCTATTGTTCAAGAAAAATATAACTATTGGTACATTAAATTTCTATTTTTATTATTTATAAAAATTTCCAGTTTAGATTAAATTATCAAAAGCCATTTTATTAAAAAAAAAAAATTATTCCAGTTTAGATTAAATTATCAAAAGCCATTTTATTAAAAAAAAAAAATTTTTATTTATAAAAACTGAATAAATAAATTGTTTATTTAATACAGACTATAAAAAAGTAATAAATTTTTGCCACATTAAAGGAAATATCAATGCTGCACCAGCATATCTTTATGGACACATTTTCAGCCATATAATTTCTCTTCAGTCATTTACAGACCAATTTTTGAAATAATCAATTAATATGTCTCTGAGATTAATAGATAAAATTTGAAATTTACATTCAATTAGCTGAAGAAAAAGAAAACAATTGTAGAGATGCGGAGAACCATGAGAGAGAGCTCACGAGACCAGAGACAGACTGACAGGTGTCTGGCCTTGCAGCAGTGGCAGACAGCGCGCGATGGGTAATGAATCAGTCAGTGCAAATGGAGACAACATTGAGTAGTCAACTGCTTCTTTCATTAAACCAGAGAGACTTTGTACAATCAATGACTGTAAACTTGTGACATAGAGAGCTATACCTGTGATAATCTTGGGATCGATAAAGTTGACGTCAAAAATTTAATGTTGCTTCAGTTAATCAAACCGGCTGGACAGTGATTTATAGAGTCTTTAGTCCCAATACACACAAATTAGTCTCATAAACAAAATTCTTTCTAAGTCTTTAGTCTCTTAAACAAAATTCGGCAAATAAACATAAAGGGATTGTAGACAGAGACGATGAAAAGATCAAAGCCACAACGGATAGTTGAAGTCAGATTATGGCTGTAGCGTCAGAGAGATTCAGCAGGGATTCCAAACCTAACACAGATAAATCTCAGTGTTTCCCCAGAGTAATCTGAGGATAATCAGAAGAGATCAGATCGGTGAGGCGGCGAACGGAGCACTTAGAAGAGCAAATGAAACAAACGTACTAGAATAGGCAAGGTAAGAGAACAAGCCCCGATCGAGGGTGGCACGGGCTCTTAAATTTCTGTGACCCCTCTCTCATTTTTCCCGGGAGAGAGCTAGCTAAGATGTTTACTTCTCGGAATGTTCTTCGAGCTAGGTGTCAACTTTACAACTATTCAGCAGACACCTGCACATATCCTCTGTGATTTATTGTTGTTGGGGACAAAAGTTCACCGAATGATCAAAATTCAACGTGATATATTTTGCCTATGTGCGATTATGTAGCCATAGTTCGATATATTTATTTTAACAAGCATCTCTCCTCTTTCTTTGGAATTTTCTTGACTATCTCCATTCGGGGGGGGGAATTTCCTGGCCCTTACACAATTGACAAGCCAAAATAATCTGTTTATATTAATTAGTATATTTATATTGGTTTACTTTTTTTATTTTATTGCAAGAATATTGATAAAAAAAAAATTATATTTCATTTCTACTACTACTACTACTACTACATTAGAAACTGATTATCTAAGGTAAATGAAGATAATGTGGATAGAAGGAACTTCGGATAATCAAAAACTTGGATAACATAGAAGATTTGGTAAATTATCTTCAAATAAATTGGATTTGAATACATTAACATAATGATGTATACTCTATTTTCAAATTATATCTACTTATTGAACATAATGACTTCTAAATTGTATAATAAGGCATTTTTAATTTTATTTACAACTGTTTTAGAACAAAAATTAAAAAATAATAATAGTACTGTGTGTTCTATTGTGATTAGCATCTTGTATTCAAGTACCAAGAATAATAAAACTATTTATATATATACTATATATACTCAAATATAAGCTGATCCATGTATAAGCCGATCCCCCACTTCAGAGTTTGAAAATCGGTAAAAATGTGAAACCTGTGTATAAGCCTACCCCCGACTTTAGCACTTAAAATTCAATAAAAATTTGAAATCTATAAATTATGTGATCTTTGTTTTTAGTTACCGATATATTAATGCCATTTGCAAAAATAAATATTTTATTGAAACTTTAAATATATACATATAAAATATATTGGTGTTTGTATTATAATAATTTATCAATTTAAAATGTAAAATTTTACTTTACCCGAAGCAATCAAGCGTGTCGTGACGCCAACTTCAACCAGCGTTTGTATAAGTGCATCAGATAGGCGACGCCACGCTGCCCGATGCATCGCAACGCAGAAATTCTCGACAATAATCCAACTAAAGTGATCCAGCACAGTGTGCTTACATAAGATTCTTGGATTATTGTCGAGAATTTCTGTGTCACAGCACATCAGGCAGCGGTGCATTGTCTATCTGATGCACTTATATAAATGCAGGTTGTACGGTGCAACGTGCTCAATCGCATTGGGTAAAGTAAAATTTTACTTTACTCCGAAGCAAGATTGATGTCAGTGTATGACATTATCGTTAGGATGATGTAGCTTCAGAAATTAACTAATAATAATAAATTTTGATAATTTACATAAAAATATTTTCTTTTTATTGCTGTTATTGAATAACTGTTTTCTTTCCTGAAAAAGTTTCATATTTAATTATCCCAGTAAAAATTCCATTAGAATACATCTATGTCACACGGCTCCCAAGAGACTGTTTGAAGTTTTGTTTTCCATATAGTTGAGTTATCGTATTCAAATCTTTGATTGTATTTTAAAATGAGTAGATCATATTAATAATGATGTCATACACCATTAGGATGATAGATCATTTTAATGATGATGTCATAACATCGTTAGGATGACGTGTGCAATTAGAATATGTCTATGTCACACGGCTCCCAAGCGTGCCGTTAGAATGACGTGTGCAAAGTGATTTCTAGACGTTGATTGTGGGATTTCAAAGTTTTGATTTTGCTTACGATGAACTTTCTTTGATAGACTAAAGTTATTTTTCAATACAGATTTTAAATAATTATTACTTTTCGTTATTTTAAACATTAGTTACTTTTTAATCTATACAGAGATTTTAAATAATATTATTTTTTTCGTTATTTTAAAAATTATTTCAGTTACTTTTTAATCTACTTTAATTAAATCATCAATGAGTTAAATATAATGAGCATTTATCGATTACTAGCGAATTGACTAAAACATTCTTAATTAATAATAATGAAAAATAAATATATATTTTCATTCAAATATGAATACTAGGTAAGAATCTTGATTTTTTGCATCGCGTCATATTGGCAGCGTGGCATCACCTATCTGACTACGGTATATAGACGCAGGTTGGAGTCGGCAGGGCGATGCGCTCGATTGCTTCGGTGTAAAATAAAATTTTACCTGGTATTGTATTAAATAAATTATTGCAAAATTTCTTTCCTGGATTCAGATGTTCAATAAGTTATGGTTTTGCTTATTACTTCAATTTCTCTAGCAAAAAAAAAAAAAACGTTGATTTTTTTTTTATCCGTGTATAAGCAGATCCTCCACTTAAGAAATTTTTTTTTGAGAAAAACCTTGGCTTGTACATGAGTATATATGGTACTCTTGTTTTTGATGACAAAGTACTGCATATCCAACTTTTCAATAATTCACTTATAACATGGAACCTCAGTTAATCAGAACCCTATTGTATTAAGATAATAGTCAATGATATTTTTAATATAATTATTAAAATTACAATTTATTTCTAAAATACATATTTCACTATAGGAATTCTTGGCTATAATCTATACCACAGCTGAAAATTATGATTTTTCTAGCTATAGAATTACCTTTTCAACTTTTTAAATTTGAAAATATAACCATCAATTATCAAGCTTTTATCAAAATCATAGAGATTTAAAAAAAAGAAATACATCTAATTCCTTCTATTCTGACTATTCTTACTTCCTGTCCACAACATTTAGTTAACTTATCAAGAAAAGTCTTTTCTTGCCTTCAATATGCAATTAAATTATAGTACCTAACTCTAAAATATTCTGTAATAGTCTGTAAATATAGGATGTGTATTTTGCAAAATTTTTGTCTCCCATAATTTTCAAGAAAAATTCAGAGTTCATAGAAATTAAGAGTTGTTGAAATTCAAGTGATTTCAAAAATGACTGTTAATAAAAAAAAACTACTAACTTTTCCTGATAAAAATTATTAACTCTTTACATTTCTATGTTGACTAATTGCTAGTCAACATAATTATGAGCATAATCAACAGTTTGAATATTTATTTTGTGATAAAAGATTTATTTAGATTAAATTGCATCAAATATTCATAAAAATAAAAATGTGTAAAAAGTACTTGCAAAAAGAAAACAAAATTAGCAAATAATAATACTGAAAAACATTACTTAAAAGAGCATTTGATAAAAACAAAACAAATCAACAGCTAACAGCAGCAACAATTCTTCAAAAGATGTAAACATAAAAACTGAATTCATATAAAAAGCCATAACTTATATAAAAATAATACAATTCTGAAAAAACTATATGCTAAAAGAAAAACTAAATATTATATAAATCATTATTATATGATGAAAAAAGCAAAAGATCAGAATAATTAAAATTAAAAAATTTCATTTAAATTAAACAACATTTTAACAACAATTAAAAAAGTTTTTTTATTTTTATTTATTGTTTTACAATAAGCCAAGTTTATGAAAAATAATTAAAATTCTTTCTAAAAAGGTTTATAAGATTAAAAATATAATGATTAAAATGCTGTAAACCAAAGGTGTCAAATTCAATTCTTACAGAGGGCCAATTAATACATAGCTTTCAAGCATCATATGGTATACAAGTTATTGGAAATTACACTTACTTCTCAGTATTTTACATCATATGTGTTTATTTGAAACTGTATTCATTAAGTTTCCCACACAATTTTTAGATTGGTTTATCCTTGTATGTGGCACTGTTGTAGTATGTTATAGTTTAATGCAAGTTTTGCCCTCTGGTATCAAAAATTCATTTTTTTTTATAATTTTTTTTCTAACCATCAGTAAACAATACAATATTTTAAAATTGTGAGATCTTTATAAAATTTAATTTAATCAGCATTTAACAAATATTAATTCATTTATTATATAGGATTTTTTACATTCCTAATAAAATATGGTTACTTATAGTTATAATAAAATTTTTAATTATTATAGAATTTTTCACTTTTTGTTGTTACAATACAGAGTAACCATTATATTCACTTTTTTTGATAATTAATTACAAACTCATGAAATATAATACAAGTTTCATTTCTATTCCATTATATGAAATAAATCCTCTTGATTTTTAAGAATAAAAAATCAAAAACTGTTCTTTGACTAAAAAATAATTAAATAGTTTATGTAAAACAACAAACAGATTGAAAAACATTGTAAAACATTAGTCCATTGAGATGATCTAAAATTGATCCTACTGCATACCTTGGCCAGACAACAGAGTGTTAAAGGAAAACACAATATTGAAAAAGCCACATATAAGACAAAGCAATGTTGAGAGTGCTGCATCCTAAACATTCATATCAATTGTGTTCTTAATTATTTATATTTCACAATAATAGCTCTGTTTTACAGAAGAATAAAATTTAGGTATTGTATAGTCTATAAGTAGAAAAAATAGATAAAATTACGTTTATTATTTGAATTAACAATATTTTATTGTACTATTCTGCTTAGGATGAATTATGATAGTAATTAAATTAAAATAAAATAAAAGTATAATAAATACAAACAAAAAAGTGTAGTAAATATAATAAAGTGTAAAATATATGATTGTGAAAAATATTTATAACAGTGGAACAGGACACATGCAACTGCTTGGTCACATGTTTGACATGCCTGCTACAAATATTCAAGAATAAATAAAGTATTCAACTAAAATGTTCTTCATAATAAATGTACACTTGCCAAGATCACAAATCTATTGATATTAATCCATCTCATTTATAGGTAGGATTGAACTGTTACATAAGATAGAGTTTTTCTTATCTTCCAGTAGAGCAGAAGTTATGAACACTTTTCATAAGATAGAATTCTTTTCCACTAGTACTATGCCACATTCTTGGCAGGATTCTTTTCCTCTTTCCTTATGGTTTCCTATATTTGTCTCACTTCTTCCTATTTCAAAGGATTAAAACCTCTGAATAACTTTCTATCTCATTTAATAAAGGTTTATAAGAAACTAAAGAATGGCAAATAAAGGCATTTGACAGTTTCTTATACAAGTTTTGTTGACAATTTTCTCACTTCTGTTTCTACAATAGTTTGATTTCTAATGATAGATAACTGGATTAATTTCAAGAATAAGAGCATGTTAGAAATCTGGTTATCCCATCACTGATGTCATAATAACAACAACAACCTCTTAATAGATTTTTCAAATCACTATAATAAATGAAAAGGAATGGGCATCATTATGCAACTCTGTTTTGATACTTACATTACATGGAATAATTTTTCAATAAATGCCATTAACAAATTTAAAAAATTTTTAAGATTAAAACTTAGGTTTAGGAAATAAACTTAGGTTTATTTGCAAAAATGGTTTGAGCTCAAATCATTTATTTACTTATGAGAAAACTCAAGATTTTCAGATGAACTAAAATATTCTAAATTATTGCCTTTATTCTTGAATATCTTTGAAAATATCTATCACAGCAAAAAAGTGCTAATATCAAGAAAAATATAAGTAAATTTTCTAAAACAAGATATATCTTTCTATTTAAAAAAGTTCTAACACATGCTGTGCAAGAGAAGTAAAGAATTTTTTATCGTTGAGTTTAGTTTGAAATAAAAAAATAATATGGCATGCATTTTATAGCTTTTTCTATCTTCTGTAGTTTATGAGAAAAATTCCTGGTCTATAGAAATATGTACAAGTGGACTCCTTATATAAGCATATTATTAGGCACATAACAACAATAATAATAGAGGGTGCGACAGTGAATCGGGCCATTTTAAAAACGTTATTGAGAGGAAATGATGAAATTTATTTGGGTGTAACAAGTTGGAATATAAAGTAGACATGAAAGCATTTACATATTTGTAAATGTAAGTCACCAAACAGAAAGCAGTTATGCATAAAATAAAGAAAACAGCATTGTACCAAAAAAGTTACTGTCCAAAAATGACATCTTGCAGATGACTGCCATTCCACTGTACACACACAGTAAGTCTCTTGCTAAGTTCACCCATTATTCTTTGCAGCATATCTAGAGAAATTCTTGCAACTTCTTTTTGAATGCATTGGAACTGTGTGGAGTGCAGGAGCTTTGAAGACTTGGGATTTCAGATAGCCCCAAAGAAAAAAACCACTTGCTGAAAGATCGGGTGATCTCGCCAGCCATGGGATGCTCCCAAATCTCAAGATAACACGGTTTTGAAACAGGTTCTGCAAAGCTGCCATGGAAGCACCTATGGTGTGGCAGGTAGCCCCATCTTGTTGGAAAAATGTTTCGCCATTGACTGGCATATGAGCAAGCGCAGGAGCAAGGAAGTTTTCTAACATGTGAATTTAACATGGCCCCATAACAGTGATAGCCATTTCATTCTCATTTTCAAAAAAATATGGGCTGATAACTCCAAGTGAAGACATCAATAATTTTCCTTTTTTGGTGCAACATTGTTTTCTTTATTTTGTGCAACACCGCTTTCAGTTTGGTGACTTACATTCATAAATACGCTTTCATATTTACTTTGTATTCCAACTTGTTATACCCATGTAAATTTCATCATTTCCTCTCAATACAGTTTTTAAAATGGCCCGATCCACTGCTGCACCCTGTATGATATAAGATCACAGTTTACATCATATTACACTAGTTATCATGGTATATGATAATTTTACTATCAACAGTCTACTATCAATGCTAAAGACAATTATAATATTATCATAACATTGCTAAAAAGAGCTATTTTCATATTTTAAGTAAGAAAATTTTATTGTTTATTATCTTTTATTATAATATTTATTAGCATACTTTCTGAAAGAAATGAAGGCTTATATGATCAGGCCCTGCACGCATACACATACATGCGCACACATTCCCCACTAATAACTTTTGAACTACTGTATATACTCGTGTATAAGCCGAGGTTTTTCCCCAAAAAAAAAATTTCTGAAGTGAGGGGTCGGCTTATACACAGATCAAAAAAATCAACTTTTTTTGGCTGAAGAAATTGAAGTAATAAGCAAAGCTATAACTTACTGAACGTCTCCTGAAAACAGGAAGAAAATTTTGCAATAATTCATTTAATATGATACCAGGTAAAATTTTATCTTACCCCAATGCGATCAAACGCATCATGCCGCCGACTCCAACCTACATCTATATACCGTAATCAGATAGCGACACCACACTGCCTGATACGACGTGATGCGAAAACTCGACAATCAATCAAGAATCTTACCTAGGATTCATATTTGAGTGAAAAAATATATTTATTTTTCATTAATGTAACCTCTTTATTACGCTGCTCCATAATTTCCACACACTACTAAAATAATATAATTTCAACTCACTTGGGCAGGGAAAGAAAAATCCGTAATCGTCCGTTTGTTTTTGACGATTACGGATTTTTCTTTCCCTGCCCAAGTGAGCTGGAATTATATTATTATAGTAGTGTGTTAATTTTCATTATTATTAATTAAGAATGTTTTAATTCATTTGCTAGTAATTAATAAATACTTATATTTATTCATCAGTGATTAAAAAATAACTAATAATGTTTAAAATAACATAATAGATAAATACTTATTATATTTAAATCATCGATGATTTAATTAAAATAGATTAAAAAGTAACTAATGTTTAAAATAACGAAAAGATAATTAATTATTTAAAATCTGTACTAAAAAATAACTT
The DNA here is from genome assembly GCA_000484575.1 of Olivierus martensii. Taxonomy (NCBI): domain Eukaryota; kingdom Metazoa; phylum Arthropoda; class Arachnida; order Scorpiones; family Buthidae; genus Olivierus; species Olivierus martensii. The sequence continues at coordinate 4,074 of AYEL01025971.1, read as the reverse complement.
TAGTCTATCAAAAAAGTCCATCGTAAGCAAAATCAAAACTCCAAAATCGCATGCTTACCATCTAGAAATCACATTGCACACGTCATCCTAACTGTGTATGACATCATCGTTTGGGTGATCTACTCATTTTAAAATACTGTATGATCAAAGATTTGAATACGAACTCAACTCAACTATAGGGAAAATGAAACTTCAAATGGTCTCTTAGGAGTCGTGTGACATAGACATATTCTAATGGAATTTTTACTGTGATAATATGAACTTTTTTTAGAAAAGAAAACAGTTATTCAATAACAACAATAAAAATAAAATATTTTTATGTAAATTATAATAAAAATTTATTACTATTCATTAACTTGATATTTTCTGAAGCTACGTCATCTTGCTTCACAGTAAAATAAAATTTTACTTTACCTGTTGCAATTGTGTGTGTCGGGCTGCTGAATCCAACCTGGATTTATATAAGTGCATCAGATAGGCGACGCAGTGCTGCCTGATGCGTCGCAACATAGATCATGATGCTAGCTTGAAACTCCACACTGGAGTCGGACTATAAACCAGCCTTTATTGTAAAAGAATTTCTACGTCATAGTTTTTTTAAAGTTTTAAAATCAAGTGTTTTTGTTACTTTGTATTAAATTAATTTTTAGATTAAAAAATTCTTTTATAAATAAACTTTATTAATAATTTATAAAATTACTTAAAAACTTTTGTAAAGCGCGAATAAAAAACTTTTATTAAAGATTCCAAAAACACTATGGCTTAAGCCCCATCTTCAGTGGCTACAAATCAAAAAGGAACAATATAAATCTATTAATTTAAATTCTATAAATTCAAATTTAAAATCAAAAATGTTTGGATGGGCTTTATCGGCCTCGATAAATTTCTCTATGTCACACTCAACTGATTTGACTCCATGTTTGCTCTTCGCAAAGAATTGTGGTATAGCGTCTCTCAACTCCCAACTCCAAAGTAGAAAAATTTTCAACTCTCAACGGAGGCCAGTGTTGACGCTAGTGCTGGCATTGGCGCCGACTGGAGTTTGACTATAAATCATGATGCTAGCTTGAAACTCCACACTGGAGTCGGACTATAAACCAGCCTTTATTGTCAAAGAATTTCTACGTCACGGTGCATCAGGCAGTGCGGCGTCACCTATCTGATGCACTTATACAAACGCAGATTGGAGTCAGCAACGCAATGTGCTCAATCGCTTCGGGTAAAGTAAAATTTTGCCTTTTAAATTGATATATTGGTGTTTGTATTTTAATAATTTATTTTATACGTATATATTTAAAGTTTTAATAAAATATTTATTTTGGCAAATGGCATTAATATATCATTAACTAAAAATCAAAGATCACATAATTTATCGATTTCAAATTTTTATCGAATTTTAAGTACTAAAGTCGGGGGGTCGGCTTATACATGGATCGGCTCATATTCGAGTATATACGGTAGATTAGATTTTCATAAAATTTAGTAGCAATATTCAGCCATTAAAGGACACCTTGATGTTGCATTCTTTAATCCTAAAGGGTTGTTTAATCCTGCAGAAATAGAATTACTTATTTATCAAAATTTTAGTTTATATTATTGTCAATAGATGGCACTAAGTTTTAGGGATAACTATGGCTTACCTGATTTGAATGGCATCATATCAGAACTGTGATGGTATCATGATGTAACAATGGATGACATCACTGAATTAAATGGATTATAATATCTTCACAATGATGTAACTTTATGACATCATGTCGCCATATGGTGACATCATGACATCAATGCTACTTAAACTAACATTAAAAATGGCCACATAAAACCAATGGATTCCAAATATTAAATAAATGAAAAATAAATTACATCTTCAGAAAATGGGCAATTTTATTCTTCCCAGAATTGCTTGTATTCAAATAATCCTAATTAATCTTGCCATATTTAATCCCTTGATTCTTAACGGAATTTTAATAATTTGAATTAATTTAAACTAATTTTTAGCACCATTTCGTAATTAGGATATTTACTAATATATATATATATATATATATACACAGTATGTTTATTTGTAATCTATAGACATTACATAAAATTATTTGTACTAAGATGCAAATACTGTAATAAAATGCAAACTGAAAGACAATCATTAATTTTAATAATTTTAAGACTGCTTTTGGTATTAGCCATTAATATCAAATGGTATCTCTTCAAATTATTAAAATTAGTGGTTTATTTCAGTTTGTATTTTATTATTTAAAATTATTCTAAATAATTACAAAAAAGAATGTGGAACATTAATTAAATTTAAATAAGCATATGTTTGATTATGCATCAAAAATCTGGTTTTGGCTGAAAAGAAATACAGGTAGTCCTTGGCTTATGATGGGATTCAGTTTGAATACCACTGTTGTAAGCAAAAAAAAAAAAAAAAAAAAAATAGGCATCTGTAATACCAAATATTCAAAAACATGTTTGTAATGAAAATAAAATTATTATTAAGATGGGCATTCTCCATCTACGTACATTTTTTGTATTATAATTTGTCTGATATGCTCTCTCCTGTTTTTATTTTTAATTTTAGAGATATTCTGTGCATCTTAAGATCACATTCAAGTGTAAGAAATAAATAAATGTTATATCCTCCATTAATCCCTGTGAGTGAAACTAGAAAAAGAATTTTATTTGATATTATCGGTGTTAAAGGCTAAATTCTGAAGATTAGATTGAACTATATATATAGCTGAAACATCTTTTAAATATTGGAGTACTTAGAAAATGAGATTTCTATTTAGAATGATCTTTAATCTTTTTAAAAAAAGTTTTGTTTATCATAAAATTTAATAAATACTACTTACCAGTTATTCTTTTATAAGATATATTTATGTTTTAAATTTTTGGAATACCAATATTCGTTATTAATTGTAATTTTTCATGTGGAACATATTTCTATATTGTATATGGGTCTCGAGAACATATCAAGCGAGAAATCTCAAGATTGAGCATCGGTTAATCTGGATGTATACTCTGAAGATTATCTGAGATTATTTAGAACATCCAGATTCTGTTCGTGGATCTTTATTTCTCACATATCATAATGTATATGGACAGTGAGCCATGATATTCTAATAGCTAATGTCATCACATAGTATAGTATTTAACAAGATAAAAAAACAATAAAATAAATGTTATACAGTATAAGAAAAAAGATTAAAATATTATCACAGGACAGCATTCAATTATATATTTTTTAAAAATGCGTTATAAAATCCAAAAAATTTCATACAAAATCTGTTTAATAAATTTAGCAGAAAATTTCTAGGCTTTCCTGTAGCACAGCCTTTATTGAAATATCCGTACATCGCAACGACTGAACAATCACTAAATTATAAATCTTAACTTCTTAAAAAAATATTAGAAAACATATAGCAGTTAAAAATGGTATTTGAGATGCATTTCGACTCAGCGCCCTCTTCAGTCGTACAACCAATGTTAACTGCAAAAAATTTACATAAATTTATTTAAAAAAACAAAAGAAAATTATTTTACATATTTCAACTTAAAAATTATAAATTAAATATAATAACCATGGTATTTGAGATGTTTAAAAACAAAAGAAAATTATTTTACATATTTCAACTTAAAAATTATAAATTAAATATAATAACTTAAACATCTCAAATACCATGGTTAACTGCTATATGTTTTTTAAGATTTTTTGAGAAGTTAAGATTTATAATTTAGTGATTGTTCAGTCGTTGCGATGTACGGATGTTTCAATAAAGGCTGTGCTACAGGAAGGCCTAGAAATGTATCTAATATCTTATGATATACAGGAATACCTCGATTATCGCAGTTTCGATTATTGCGATTTTCGATTTATCGCGGTTTATAATTTGATACCAAAATTCGAATTATTGCGCTCAAATTCGAATTATTGCGACCGCGAGATGTAGCCCACTACATATGCAACCAAAATTACATTTAGTTTGAGTCGCCACTCTCCAAGTAGCGCTTCGTTTTTATCCGATAGTGCCTGCTCACCATTCACCAGTAACTATCCACCTCTACTTGAAGTAC
>AYEL01025968.1:0-81877 GCA_000484575.1 Olivierus martensii | reverse complement strand
AATGCATACTTACCGTCTTCTCACAGTGTCTATCGAAACTGATAAACCTAATTCTGAACGTAGTATTTCTGCCGATTTGAAAGGACTTTCCTCAGACTTTTCTATTAGATAAGCATCATCTTGATAAGTTGTTAGTCGAGGTCTTCCAGATGATTTGCAAGGAGATACAGTCCCTCTTTCATGATACTGTTTAATAATATTCAATACTGTTCTACTTGATACTCCAACGATGCTTGCAATATCATTAATAGTTCTGCCTTGTTGCCTATGATGAATGATTATAAATATTAATGTAATAGGCTTGTACAGAATAATTATAAATATTACTTGAATTATTAACCGATAAGTCAAGTAATAGGGCAAGTTCCAAATCTCAACAGACTAATCAGTGATGAGTGCTCAAGCCAATCAGTGTTGAGTTAATCAGACAAGTTTCTTGCTGATTGGTTCTGATCACTGATCACTGATTAGTCTGTTGAAATTTGGAACTTGCCCTATTACTTGACTTATCGGTTAATAATTCAAGTAATATTTATAATTATTCTGTACATACCTATTACATTAATATTTATAATGTCAACCTCAGTATTAATAATTTTCTGTCTAAATTGTTTTTTTTTTATCTGATTAATCCCATCACTGCTTAATCTATTTACACAACTTGTAATGATATAGAAGCTTCTATCGTTGCATCGTAGATAGCCAAACCTGTTCAGACTAATGCATGGTGAATTTGCGAATTGAAAGGAAGCCAAACTCCTTCCGGAAAAGTGAAAACCTTTTTGCATCCGACTGTACCTAGGGACACCTGGTATCGTTGTATTCTATGACATAACGATTACATCGAAAAATCTGCATGAGGTTTTTGAGGAACTGCGAATTGCCGGAGTCGCGGTTTTATTCCGCTGACATTATTATAAATAGTTTTGCATCAAAATTGGATTTGCTTGACAAATTCTGTAAAAAAATCTAAATTTCACGAAATTCGTCCAATAGAAGTGGAGCTGATATATGCGGACTGACCCATTTCTCAAGTATTATAAATGCAATTAAAATTGAATTTCTCTGTGAGGATTCAATAATTCGATTATAAATAAAACCGAATTAGTTCGATAAATTTTAGTTAAGAATCCTATCAAATTTCATAAAGTCCATTCAGGGTGGGTTCAGAAAATGCTTCGTAAAGTCTCCGTTGGAGAAGCTAAATAATGACGTCACGTCGTGAGACAATGTGATTTGAACTGCTGGACCTCTGGCCGTTCAGCAAATCACGTTGTCTCGCCACGTGACATCATTCTTTAGCTCTTCAGCAGAGACTTTTCGGAGCATTCTCTGAATTCACTCTTAATGTAAATTGCGTAGTTTCCTGCAGATAGGTAAGTAAGCAAAAAATCACAAAGAACATATTAGAATCGTTTCACAAATATTGTGACATTTACTAAAAACACTCGTATGAATACAAATTTATATAAATTTGAAAACATTAGATTTTTATGAATTATAGGAAATTTCAAATGTTTTTAACAAAATCATAACATGGTAATTAATCTTCTTCGACTTGTAGATCCCATTCGAATATTTCTCTAGTGATTCTTATCACTTCCCGTCTATACTTTTTCAGTTTTCTAGCCGCTTGTCCAATTTTTCTGATCTGATCCGTATCCGATCCGCGATGTATGCTGATCGAAGTATTGACCACATCTACTATTCCCCAAGCCAAAAATATGGCATTTACAACACCGAGACTCACCTTCATCACCGTGCTCGTTTCTTTAAATAGAAACTGGAGATTTCTGCCTGCTTGCCAGATCTCATCGGTAATCTTCGATAAAGGTTGCTTTCGAATCACGTCGGAAGCGGCAGCTGCATCTATTATAGGACGTACTAATCCACCTATATTTTTGGGTATACGATCGTATATCATTTTCTTCATAGCAGGATTTTTATTAACCAACGATATAAATTCTGTAAGATATTTATTTATAACCGATTTTTCCTCTACGATCGTATTTGGCTTTATTTCCTTCATTGCAGAAACAGTCGGAGGCAAACTGTTGTGAATCTCCTTGCAGTTCTTCAGATGCAAATCTTCCAAACTGTTTAGTAGATTTTCTTCTTCCAGTAAGGACAGTATCATCGGATGATATTTTAATTCTAAATTATCCAGCTGATCTTTAAATTCTTCCAGAAACTGGAAATAGGTACTTCGCGACCGCTCTATATTCTCGGTACGCTTCAAATTTAAATGGAAAATTTTATCAACTGTGTGTGAATTTTTGGACAAATGGTTATTAGCAATATGTGAACCGGCAGATATAGCTCTTCCCGTAGCAGATACAGTCGTTCCACCTATAGTGAGAGGCACAGATATTGCAGGTATATGTAGAAGACTCCCTACAACATTAATAATACTTCCTAAGAGAGTAAGCAATGATCCGGAAAGAACAGCCAAGTTAGAGTTAAAAGAATGCTTTCTCAGTTCATCACGGATTGTCAACAGACTTATAATGGTTTTCCATATGTTCTTGTTCCAGGTTACATATAATCCATGAAGTTTCTCTCTCTGATGGTCGATATTTCGAGCCGTTTCCAATAATTTTAAAAGTTGTTCTTCCTGAATATCTGTAAATATAAATAAATTTTGAAAAATTTAAATTATTGTTGACAATGGCGTACCCAGAAGGGGGCGGTCTGCCTCGGCCACCAAGCTGAATGGGGGGCAAGAGCATGAAATATCATTATTATTCACCAGATATTTGTATAAAAATTTTTTGCATAATTTTCAATTCTTAAAATTATTTAAAATGTGTTGAAACTTAAAACAGGTGTGTTTTTTGAAGGGGAGAGGAGGGCCAAAATGCCGCTCCGGATATCAAAGATTCTAGGTACGCCACTGACTGTAGACAATTAAACTTCATATTACCTAATAAAAATTGTCAACCGGATGGTCGCGTTGTAAAGCTGTGGCTTACCACCTGGCGGATCCGGATTCAAATACGAATCCCACACCTCCACTTTTTCAGGAGAGGCCGGTTCGTTAAACCCCATCCTTTAACCGTCTGGTTGACCCCAACATTGGTGTTGGCCAGCCTGTGATGGGCACTATAAATGGCCGCAGCCAGACAAAGAACTTTTCTCATTACGAATCGTGAAATAACGGTTTTTAAGTCAATAATAAACACTAGGGCTTTAGTTTTCCCCTTTCTTAACCCCTTGGAATGGAATTTCGGTTTTCGTATTTATTCCGAATCAGTTCCTCTCTAACGTCTCCAAATTTCAGATTTCTATATAATAATGGAGCCTCAAGACATACATATACACTATATGGTAGGTAAGTTATCAAAGCATTGATTCCCTAGTTACGAAACCGAAAAAAAAAATTGATCGAAGAGAATAAACTGTATTGATTACATTTCTTCAATTAATTAAAATATACGTTTGATCATATTTCTGATTCAGAACATACAAGTTTTTAAATTTACACTTACCCAAACACGAAAGATGGAAGCGTGGTTTCAAAATATCCATTTTATTCGCTAATAAATGATCGTCTTCCGTGGTGATTACCTACGAAAACACTTAAATATACTGCAGTTAGAGTTTACATATAATTTGATATAATAACTTGAATAATTTTTTCTATTAACGAAGAAATTATCTAGTTATAGTCTGTCCAACTTAATTGTGTGGGAAAACGTCACAAACTGGAACAAGTTCATTTACAACAAAGGGGTGTACATGCAGAACGGGTGGGAAAACTGGGAATTCTAATTACCTGAGTTTTTTAGATAGGTTGAATAATTGTTACTTTTTGAAAAATCCTTTATATAAATTTTAATATAATGTAAAAAATAAATTTTCTTTTTCTAAGCTGATGCTTACCCATCAACTTAACAACAAACGTTCCTTTTTTACACAATAGACCAGTCTAAATAACCGCATGCGCAGTCTGAACCCACACAACTAACTTGGACTGACTATACGATTCCATAAGTAGAACGGAATTTAATCAATTTAAATAACTTTTCAATGTTATCAAATATTATCTAGACTTTTTCGAACAGACCATTTTTTTCGTAGGGGATAGTTACTCTATGACGTCACACCAGTTGCAGGTGTCAAATATATATCACACACAAACAATAGAATCGATTTTATTCGCAGAATTTAAAATAATAATCGTCTAGAGATCATCCTTAAGAAACTAGAAATTAGTAAACTATTGCGCGTCTATCTTTAATTAATTAAACAACTTGTTTTCATTACAATATGTTATCTATCATTTACTTAAATATATTTTTATATACTTATAATTTCTGTTCGGTCTGCTGAACGTAGGAATTGCTTTTCGTATCTGTTTCGTCGTATGGTTGACGGGTAGAAACAGTCTTTTGTTGTTGTGTTTTCGGGACGAGCCGATGCAAACCAAAATATTAAAATTGGCCATTTAATAGATATAAAATTGGCCGGTTTTATATAATAGATGATCTTGTGAAGAAGTTAACTCTGACCTGTCCTCTTTTAGGCTGAAATTTTAGAATTAAAAAATAATAAATGAAGATATAAATTCAAATTAATAATTAATTTAAAGATGAAAACATACATTAAGAATTTTTTAAATCAAAAATTAAGAAGTTAAGAGACTATTTATATTATTTTGCTAAATTACCTTAGATTTTTCTTCATCTTCAAATACTGCATTTTTTGGTCGAGGAGGTGGAGGTTCAAATGGTTCTGGAGGTTCCTTTAATTATAAATAACACACAAAATAAAATTATCTAAAATACTGGTATATATTTTTTCTTTATAATTTCCTATAATAGTAGCTCTGAATAAGGGTAATGCAATAAGTAAGGAGGTAAATCATACATTAAAAATTTATTTATTCATTTATCTAATCAAGGTATAAATTTCAGTCGATATGTTCATTTGTCAGAGAGTACAGATGCTTCTTTTCTTATGATGGGGTTATGTTTTGATAACCACATTATAGGTTGAAAATGACTGACAATAATAGTAATTTTAGTAGTAATAGTAAACAATAGAATAAAGAGCTCTAAGGTGATAAAATTATATGGATTTGATCCTGGATCATCCAAGTGATAAAATCATCTGGAATCGAACTCTGCTACAAGATGTAAAATCATTCGGATTTGAACCTGGTCTTCCAATTGTGGTAAGTGATTACTTTATTTTTAATAAAACAAAAAGTATTTTTAGAATAAAATAGTAAAAACTAAATTGAAACTTTGCTTAAAAATTACAACTTTAACGGAACATCAACATATCACTCTTAAGCAGTAAAAACTGAAAAGATAAACTCAGTCAATACTTTAATTCAGAAACATTTTTGAGTGGTAATTCCAATCCTTTTCAGCTTACAAAACAAATACAAAGATAATTGAGCATTTGAATCAGTTTTTTATAAAGTTTTAAAAAGAGATGCCCTTTACAGTATTTTAAAATATATACTGTAGCCCTACAGTACCATTACATAGATATGATTAAAAACAAAAATATTTAATTAATATAATAATTCTACTAACAGAAAAATAAATATTACAGATATTACAACTTCTTTTCAACAGAATACTGCTAAGCACAAGATACATTCTGCTCATTAATAACATTATTGGTTTTTGGCCTCTCTTAATATCATTAGTGTTTCCTCCATTATGCTATTTCTTCAGTTGAAATCCAACTTAAATGATTTTTACATCTTCCCATTTAATTTCCAAATTATAGAGGTAAAATCTTCTACTCAGAGTCATGAATAAATTTCCTCTCCTAATATCCTGCTCATGCTCTTTCAGCCTATCTTTTAGGTTTCTACTGATAATTCCCATGTATTCTTTGCTTTTTCTAAGTATTCTATTATAAATCAGGATAACATACATGCTAGATTGTTGGAAAATATTATGTCGGTCCTATTTGTTTATAAGTGTATTAAAAACTGTACTAAATCTTCTAGACATTAATCTGATATTAAGGTTTATGTTAAATTATCAATTACCCCAATTTCTACCTTGTTATACAGTATATTAAGGTACTTATTACCATTATGGATAATCCAATCATTTAAACTTCTTTGTACTCTGGGTATCAACACTATTTACCACTTCCTTAATTAAGACATTTTGAAAAAATTTTTTATTCACTTATGCCAATTGTACACTTTTTAAATCTGATAAAGTATTATTTCTTAATTAATAATATAATTTTGAGATCTTATTAAATACTGAAAACTTCTAATTTCATGTTAGCAATTTATCAGATGATAGACATTACTAGTCACAGTATTCTCTGCAAATTTATCTTTTCAGAAGAACTAAATTTTAATTTTTTAATTATTAGTACATATAAAAATGTTTTTTCTCCTATTATACATATGGAATAATACCACATCATAATATTTCGAGAGTGTAAATGAAACAATCATTGAGCTCCTCTCAACACCTCTGGAAATTTTTAAATCAGAAATTTTATAAAAAAAATTACTTTTTTGACTTATTTAAAATTCAATCTATATATAAAATTTAAACATACAGTCCCAATTATTAAATAAATTAATAACTATAATTAGAAAAGTTCTTAATGCAGGCATCACACAATCAACATTTTTGATACATAACAACTTCATTTCTGCTTATGTTAAATAAGCTTGATATTTGATTTTGACAGTAGTTTCCTACTCAGGATAAGTTTTGTCAACTTATCCTGAGTAGGATATTTTCAAACTCCAAAAATATTAATAATAATAATTACCTTTAAAACATAAATTGGATCTGACTTGATAATTCCCTGTGTCTTTAGAATTTGATATGCTTCAAATATTTTAATTTCCTGTTTTATTTCCATACTCCATTTAAACATTAATTCAATTATTTTTTCTTTTACTTTCAAAGATGTTCGATTTCCTAAATACTATAAAAAATTTACTTGTCAATAACAATAATTAATATAATAAAAAAATAATTAGAAATTTTATCAAATATAATAGGGATATAGAAGCAAAATTCACATTCTCCATTTTTGAGGATTTGTGAGAAGTTTTTTCAATTTTATCATATGTATAAATTTGGATGAATTGCATGGAATTTATTTATTTATTTATTTCTTCTATATGTTGATAAATTATCAATTAAATTCATTTATTGTGAAAAATGTGAGAAATCAACAAATTTTAATTAAAATTTGGAGAATGTAAGTTTTTACTCCAATTTTTGGATAATGTGAGTTTTGAATCAAACAGATGTGGATAATATTAGTTTTGATAAAGACATCATTTTTTTAGGTATTTAGTATTTATATACTAATTGGCCATCAGTAAATGTATTAAATAGAATAGAAAAATAACAAAAAATGAAGAATGTAGGAAAAATTAATATAGTACAATACTTCAAAATAAATATCATTTATTTAATCAATAACTTCTAATAATAATTATATTAAAACTAAACAAAAAAATAATAGTTCTTAATGTATATTTAACTTAGCAAACTAACAAGCTTATGAATTTTTCTTCTTTTTACATAAACACAAGAATTTAAAGATAATCAAAATTTCAAAATTACTTTAAATTCAAACTAAAATTTTTGAAAAAAGTGTTTATTCATTAAAATGAAGAGAGTTTGTACTACTTCCTATGACTGGAAAAAAAGAGTATTTTCATTTGTTTTTTCATTTTGATTACTGTCTGTTTGTCACTAATAATATCTTTGCAGAAATATAAATCTGTAATCTTTCTCCAGTTTTTATCATAATGTTTTTGCTAGTAATTTATAAATAATCAAAACTAATTCAAAAATATAAGTCTAAATCTTATGATTCAACAAAACAGAATTAATATTGTGCCAAAATTTAGAGTTCTCACAATGTACTTGTAGATGATGATGTAGATGTAAAGGGAGGAACCTGTACAGCCCAAGCACTGTGACCACCAATGTTCTATTGTGCACCCCCAATCAAATCATCCCGAAAATCCCGTCTTTAAAACAAATGACAGTATTTTCCTCAATGGGACAGTAGCAAGATCTTCTGAAACAAGAAAATACATCCCTAAAAAATCACACCTAAGCCAAGAAAGGGCCACACATTCACACAAAATGTGAAGAGGAGTATCCTCCTCGTCTTGACATCTCCTACAAATAGGATTATTCCAATCAAGTGAAGATGTCTTCTAAGATGACAGTGCCCTGTAAGAAGCCCCGTAACAATCCAAACTTCAAGTTTGTTCAGTGAAAGCAACTCCTTAGTTCGCTGAGCAGAGCAACCCAAAATGAGAGCCTTAGCCTTTGCCTGCCAAAGACCATAGATAGACCTCCAGGAAATAAGATGCTGGGCCTCCAACCAGTCTCAAGGACTGGTTGGAGGCCCAGCATCGTGGATTGACGAACTGCCCAAAAGCATCAGATCCAATACCCAGGGCAGGCTCAAGTCAAAAAAAGGGGCGAGAGGCCCCTTCCTTGGCAAGCGTATTAGCAACCTCATTGCCCCTAATCCCATTGTGCTCTGGCATCCAAACAAGCTGCACCCTGTTCTTGGTGGCCAGTTCCTCAATGAGATGACGACATTCCCAAACAAGCTTTGAAGTTAATCGGGAACTATCAAGTGCTTTAAGAGCAGCCTAACTATCAGATAAGATAAAAATTATGAATTATCAAGTGCTTTAAGAGCAGCCTGACTGTCAGATAGGAAAAAATATGGGAATTTATCAAGTGCTTTAAGAGCAGCCTGACTGTCAGATAGGATAAAAATAAATCAAGTGCTTTAAGAGCAGCCTGACTGTCAGATAGGATAAAAATATGTTTGACCAGCTTTAAGAGCAGCCTGACTGTCAGATAGGATAAAAATATGTTTATCTACATAATCCCTATCAAGAGTAATTCTAACACATGCAGAAATAGCAAAAATTTCTGCCTGAAAGACAGTGGCAAACCGCCCAAGGGAATAGGAATAAAACATCTGCATCCCCTTGCAATAAACCTCCACCCCAACATCTGTAGTGGTTTTAGAACCAGATTATATGAACTCAATACGAAACTTCTCGTGCGATTTTCTCGACAATTCTGGAGTAGTTCACTTTATTACTCACACATTATATTGTCCTAGAAGACTACTACGTGTGCGCAATTTCAAAAAAATCGGTGACCCGAATGTCTGAACCTCCCCTTGTAAGATAAAGAGGAATTAGAAATTGGTGACGTCATAAAAATTTTGGCTTGGAAATTATTGAAATACTTGTACGTACTTGAAATAAATTATATTGATAAATTAAAAAGAGGGGGCCCCATCGACCCTTTTGCGGGGGGCCCTCGCAGTTTTCAGCTACGCCACTGTATACAGGATGATTTTACGAATACAACTTAATACTTGAATAGCATATTTCCTGTAAAAAATTTATTTATGCCAAATTATCATAACATTGTTTAAAAATTTGAACTTTAGCGTGACGTAATTTATGGATTTCCCCTCCTAATGTATTTATGAAAATTAAGAATACTGTACCTACGATCCATCAGTTAGCATCAAAGTAGAATCATTACATGTGCGATCATCCAATCTTCACATATTACTGAATAATAAAATTGAAATTGTTGAATATAGAATTATGCTAATTCTAACGATTTACATAAGTGCTAATCGTCAATATGCAAAATTATTTTTTTTTTAAGTAATATATCTACTATATAATTAACTACAGTAATCCTTATGTTTTTATTTCTCATATAATCATCTATATGAATATCGAACTAATAAAAAATTAACCTTTTCAGATCTCAATTAAAAAATAAAATTTAAATTTAGGACTCAAAATGTTTTGAACGACTCCGGCAATTTTTCTGATGAATTCAGTTATTTTAATGTTAAAATATAAATAAGACTACAGTATATTTTCTTAATCGAACGAAATGTGCAAAAATAAATTTGCTAAACTATAAAACCGTATACAAATTAAATATATATTAATTAAAACAAACAACAACAACATTTCATTAGACAATTTCCTTTATTTTTATCTTATCACACACGCCTGGGGTCTTCTTTGGAACAATATCCACCAAAGTGGTTGTCAGGAGTATTAAAAATTAGCATAATTTTATAAATATTAAGCAAGCAATTTTATTACTGTTGTCAAAATGTAGAACAGAATCTCTTTGTTAAATGTATATATATTTTTGTGTTTGTGTGTAATATTGAATAGCACTGCCCCATGCGAATTATATTGCCCCAACACCCTAATAAGTAAAAATACAAAAAGTAAGTCTCCAAACATAACTGAAATTTGTAGCAAAGAAAACATGTATATTGCTTCTTAAATTTTTATGAAGATAAAAAAATAAAAATACTATGGAGATTAAACTCCTACCTATGTGACCCCAGTTCATTCCAAAAGTGTATCACTTTTAGGATATACTTTGCAGTTTAATAATATCCTTTTTTATAACCTTCATTTTTGGTATTTGGTCTTTGGGAAGTTATGCAATTCTTAGATATCTACTGCATTCCATTTCTTGCAGCCTATTTCTTCTTTTGACTTGTTGCTTAAAATGTGTGGGAAAGAAATAAAGGGAAAAAATTCTTTACACTATATACACTTCTTCAATGGTTGAGTCCAGCTACCATGTATGGATACATGACTATTAAAAATGTCAAAAAATAACAATGATTAAAATAAAACACAAAAACCCATTCTATGGGTCTAAACAAGGACAAAAATCAAGCTGCTTTTATGGCACAGAATATTTATATATTTTGAAAGAAAGACACATTTATGTAGCATATGTAATTTTGAAAGAATAGTTAAAAATTTATTATCATTGTTGTTGTAATAATAGAGTATGCATGTATCATAGCTGGAATATTAAAAATGATAAAATATGATTTTTTTTCCTTTTTTGAATTTATATGTTTTATTTATTTCTTAAAAAAAATTAGAAACAAATACTTCATCAATGATACAAACATGAGTTCAGTTTGGTTTTTCTGGCTAACGAATTTCTTATAATGTTACAGCCTACTTCAAACCAATTTCCCTGTTAAGTTTAACATTATTAAATCAGATTTGGATGATTGAACTGCTCACTTCCCCTGCCAGCAGGATGAAGTGCTCTTTCTAAACTTGCAGCAATCTTACAAATTTCTCCTGAACAACAATTCTTTACTCAATTTTTTCTTCTTTTATATCCAATTACCGTTGATTTTATATATACTTTTTTTTTATACAAAAGATGATATATTCTTTATTTTTTTCGTAAAAGCATCTCAATCTTTTTCTTCTAACTATTTAGTATAACATCATAAATAATATATAATTATTTTTTGTAGTTGACTTTAACCACATTTTGGGAAAGGTACCAAAAAAGTTTTTTGTTATTAATTATGCATCCACAATATAATATCACTTTTTTAATGCTTTTTCTTCAGAAAATAATTGTAAAATCTACCAGTTTTGTATAATTTGTGGAATAAACGAGAATAATTACCACATCAACTAATTATTCAATATAATCAGACTAGATTGGATTAGATTATTGGTCCTCAAAAACATAGTTGATTGGATATATTTCTGATATGGAACAAAACTACGAGTAAAGCATGGAAAAAATCCTGTCAATGTGAAACTCCTAATAAACTTTTTGTATGGGAAGAGCTAGATTTTGAATTTTATACCAAGTATCTACTATCAGTTAAATTATCAAAAAAAATCAAATTGTGATTTTGGGATGATTTAAATTGACTATTCCAAATAAACAAAATTTACATTTGATGCAGGAATGAAAAAACAATGATACTTGTAAGAATGATCAGTAGTGAAATAATTTATATTGTGTCTCAATGATTTTGTAGTCCAGAGATGTGTTTAGTCTGGATCTGAAAGCTAATTGTTAAATAAATTTTTCTATTTAAGGTTTCTTGACACTATTAAATTCCTATTTTAAAACACATTGAGTATTGTTTTGGCAGACAACTAAATAAAATTTATCAAACATTATCTGAAGAAACAGTATCTGGAAGCAAACAAAGTTAACGTCTTGACATGGACCAGTTGTTACAGATACAGTATGTACACGATATTAAGTGATAAACATAAACTAGAATCTACTCTTTGTAATAAATCTGCCATATCTTCTTCATTTCCATATTGCCATCTGTTGGTGTGGTTAAATTAAATATGGAGCACTGGTCAACATAATGGCACCAGTGGTCTTTTCATCTCATTTGCAAATTACCCTGGTCTTTGTATTTGTTCAATACTACAGCACCATGTTGAGCACGTGATTAGTGAATTTCTGCTACCACCTGGACAGATGTGTTGTTTCACTACGCTTTGGTGGAGGAGGTGGTGGTTTTTTGATGGCTGCACTGGAACTGCATGTCTCATCATGGGGAGACTTCTTTCTCTGGTGTCGTGGCTGAGACAGTGAGCGGGACGGACGCTCATAGTGGGAGGGATGATGGGATGGAGGAGAAGTGGGAGATTGCAGCTGATCTGCTGAGGCCGGCGGAAGATAACATGGATCCCTAAATCCCAAAATTTGATGTGGTGTGGCCGAATGATCTACAGATAGCTGCTGGGCGACCTTCCACTTCTTCTCCATCACTCTGTGTAGATCACGAAGAAATGATGCAGGAGGGCAAGTGGATGATGTCTGTTCCTGAGAATGGGACGAAGCCGATGATGATCTTCGAACTGGTGTTGTGGTCATGGCTGTTAATTTAGTTGTCTCACTTCTTTTTGGAGGAGATGGTTTCTGTTGTACTCTCGATTTCCTCCCTCCTGAGGCTCCACAGGAAAACTGAGAGGTGGGAGATTGTGCATCGAGTGAAGAAGGGGACTGAAGACTAGAACCTCCAGCTCTCCCCTGAAAGTAATTCTGGAATTTTGATTGAACACCTCCTGTGGGTGATGCAGAGTTTTGTACAGAATTAATGTTTTCAGTTGAGAACTCATTGTCTTCATATTCATGACCAGAACTATAACAGTCTATATTCAATTTTGGCCTATGTTGAGATTTATGCACATTGTAAGTACCCTGTTTTAATTCATTTAGAAATAAAGAGTGATTATGATGAATTGCATCTGCTTCTGAGAGTCTTCTGTGAATTGCTTGAGAATGTGGCTTCGGAGGTACTGCCGGAGCTGCTTTGATTTCAGGAGTAACAACTATAATAGAAGAAACTGACTCTTGCTCTGTCAAAGGACCATTCCACATTTTCCTATCCTCCTTTTCTGATTTATCTAAAATAGGAGAAGGAGGTGGAGGAAGAGAATTAAGACTTGAATTACTTGTCCAGCTTGAATCATCATCTAAAGGAGGAGGTATAGGTGGAGGAGGAGGTAAGGAATCTAAGCTGAGCGTACTACTTTTGAAAGCTTCTGGAGGTGGTAGTGGCAATGAACCTGAATCAATTTCAAGTGTTTCTTGTAATTCTGGAGGTGGTGGTGGAAGTGGAAGATCATCTACTTCATTTTCTTTTGCTCGATTGTTAACTGATATTGAATCTGCTGATGGTTTTTTTGACAACTTTTTAGCAATGGAATTAAAAGTAATTTTATCATCAGTATGAGATCTTCTCAAACTTAATCTGGATGTTGCTGCTCTTCCTAGGCTTCCCACATTACTGCTACCACTACTACTGCTGCTACTCAAACTCACATTATCCAAGCTGACAACATTCAAACTTTCTTCTCCAGATTGTTTAGCAATACTTCTTGTAGTATTAGTTAAAGGAATTTTTGGTGTCATGCTGGGTTTTCTTTTTATTGTGCCTATGGGAAAATCTGCTTCAAATGCAATTTGTTCAGCAGTTGGAGTGCCAGTACTTGATCGTTCAGACATACATCCACTACTGCTGCTAGTACTAGACTTAATTGAATCCTGTCGTGCAATACTTCCATGTCTTCGAGGTTTTTCAAAAGGTGTTGGTGTGGTTGAAGTTGGTGTTGATTCAGAACTCCTACTGCACTGATTTTCTGTATCAGTTGCTTCTTGGATGAATTGAGGGCTAATTCCATTGACAGAAGTTAAGTCTGGCCTATCTGGTGTTGCAGGACTTCCTGAACTATCAGGACTAACTGTCATTGTTTTTGCCATAGAACAAATAGAAAAACTTCTTGCATGGGCTAATGTATCCAAATCATCTTCAACTATTTCCCGAACTAATGTTTCATAATTTTCTTTAATTTGTCTTCCAAACTAAAAAAATAAAATTCAAAATTTACTTATATAATATTTTATCATATTTTAATATTTTAATAAAATAAAAACTTACTTTTGCTACTCTGATACCAATTACCCAATGGTATAATGATTTTTCATCTTCAGTACATAAATATTTGATATATTTTGAAGATTTCGTTTGGATCTGGGGATGCTGAAAATTGAATATTGCATTAAAAATAATATTTTAAATCATCACAGAACTTGAAAATTTTTTGTACAATGCAAACCTAAAAATAATAATGTAATGCAAAATAATAAAGACTGTTAAATATAGCAAACAAAGATTCAACTTTACTAATAAATCAATTACAAATCAGACTTAAAAAGAATCACATTCTTCTTCCATAACCAGTATTTGTTTATGAAAATTTTATATTATTAAACTAAAATATTTCTCATGGGGTCCGGGCCCGGCCGTCGATCCCCGTCCTTCACAATCCGGCTGATCCCTCCGCAGGGGTGAGCAGTCTGTGAAAGGGTTTGTTTCTCCCCGCCACTTAGTATTCTCACTGAATGGGAAGTTGCATCATCTGTTGATAAAATAAACCTAACCTAACCTAACGAATAGTTCGACTAGGATTTCCTGCGGCGGGCTACTCTAGTACCATGGTCTATTTTGACACACTGCACGAAACACACCGATGTCTGCACACGCCCTCCGTAGGTTTGGGGTCATCTTTGGCTTCGACAGCGTCATATTCTAGGAGCCATTAGTTTTTCCCTGTTACTATGAACATATTGGCCCGATAGCACAGATACAAATATACTGTAGTGATAACCGGTAAGCCCTCCCTCCGCGTCAAGGTGGGCTCGTCTTGGGTGAGGATGGGAGCGTGATAAAGCTGCGGCTTACCACTCAAGAATCCAGGTCTCACACCTGAGCTTTTAGGAGTCCTGGCCCTGCCCGTTAAACCCCATCCTTCAACCTTCCAGTTAACTCCAT
Organism: Olivierus martensii; assembly: GCA_000484575.1. Lineage (NCBI taxonomy): Eukaryota > Metazoa > Arthropoda > Arachnida > Scorpiones > Buthidae > Olivierus > Olivierus martensii. Next base: position 66,706 of record AYEL01025968.1, on the reverse strand, counting down.
CAAGTTGGCCAACTTATGATGGGCTCTATAAGTAGCCACTGCCAGATAAAATATATCCTAAGTATTTTAAAATTTTTACGGAGGTACGGATCTTAGTTGTTCAATCTCCTCTTTAACTGATACTCGATCCCACTAAGAGTGTGGGCAGGCAATATTGAATATTTGAATAGCTCCTGCTGCATAATACTATATCTTTTTTGGTCAATGGATGGCGCCATTTCCCAATTAAGTGAAGAACAAATTTAGATCTTATCGTAGCAACCATACAACTGGAGAGGTCAGCCAGACTGTCAAAGATGAGGATTGACGGGCTGGACCTGGATTCCTGCAAATTTTCCAAGGTATGGGATCCGAAATCGAACTCAGGTTAGGTTAGTGTAGTTAAGCAGTCATATTGCACAAGAGATATATATTATCTGGCAGCGGCTACTTGTAGACCCCATCTCAGACTGGCCATTACTCTTGATGGGGTCAACCGGAAAGTTAAAGGATGGGGTTAAACGATCCGGGCCCTGACTCTACCTGAAAAATTGAGATGTGGGACTGTGATGTGAACCCGGATTTTTCAACTTAATAAGCCATAGCTTTACTATGTGAATATCTGACCGACGAACTCGGGTGTTTTGGATGGAAAGCTGAAGCGTTTCCACTGCCCACCCGATTGACTATATCTTTAACGTAAAAACATTAATTTGAAATTTAGCTTGATTAAAATAGGAGAAATATGATTCAAATTCAAAGCTCATTACTCGGTCGGCCGGATTGGCCGCTTGTAAATGCTTCAGCTTTCCACTCTTGAGGATCTAAGTTCGAGTGTCGGGTCCATCCCTTGAAAATGCTTATCATAGGGTCCGGGCCCGGCTAATCGATTCCTGTCTTATGCAATCCAACTAACCTTCTTCTCAGATGTGGGTGGCCAGGAAAGAAAGGGCTTGATTCTCCCCGTCATTTAGTATTGTTAGAAAATGGAAAGTGATGTCATTTACTGACCAAAAAAACGAATTATAGGTTACTCAAATCTCTCGATAAAGCATTACCACTAAGGAAAATAAAAAAAGAGTGCATACTGATAGGTTTAACTCATGGAAGAACGAAGTGAGAACAGTATAGGAAAGCATGATAAAAAAAAGTGAAAGAATTCTTTCAGAATAAACTCTTTATCATGGGCTATCCACATGATAAAACGCTAGCTAACTATCTGAAGAATCCAGCTCAATTATCAGACTATTAAAATTTGAACTGTACTGGCCGCGCTTTTTCAGGAGGGATCCGAGCCCGATCGACGAATCAATTGATGACTAATTCCATCATTTGTGTGGTCAGTCAATGATGAGGATTGTAATGCCTGTCACTTAATAATTTCTGTTTGGAAAGCGATGTAAAACAAGGAAATTTTTTCGATAAAATTTGTATTCGCTAAGATCGGTAAGATTTGTATCCGCTAAAATAGCGAGGAATAAGACAGAAACCACCCAAGTGCAATAGTTTTATTATTGTCGGCCGGATTGGTCCCATGGAAACGCTTCGGCTTTCCACTCTGGAGGACCCAGGTTCGAGTCTCGGGTTCTATAGTATCTCAACGCTTCGGCTTTCCACTCTGGAAGACCCGGGTTCGAGTCTCGGGTCTCATCCACGCTTCGGCTTTCCACTCTGGAGGACCCGGGTTCGAGTCTCGGATCTAGGCTTTCCACTCTGGAGGACCCGGGTTCGAATCTCGGGTCCCACCCTTAAAAATATTTATCATGGGGTCCGGGCCCAGCCCGTCGATCCATGTCCTCCATAATTCGGCTGACCCTCAGTAGGGATGAGGAACTTGTGGAAGGGCTTGTTTCGCCCCGCCAGATGTGACTTCATCTGTTGACAAAAAATAGTTTTACTACTACAACTTATTTTTCATTATTAATAACACCAATACACTCGACCAGAAAAATGGTCGCGTTCTGTTTGGTCCGATTTAACACCGGACCACAAACAATAAAACAGTTAAAACACGAAAAAATCGTTTAATGGATACGTCTATTTCAGATTTGCAACTCAGGTGACGTCATGCGCGGAACTGACCAATTTAGCATCACTAAATAATCATAACGTGTCTAAGTGTATCGTGACTACAGTCTACTAACCCCATCTGTTAATATTTCGTGAAATTTTTTCGTTCCTTTTTCGTTTCTTTTTTTTTAATTATCTGCGAATTTCGGAGGGTTAAAATCTGGAAAATCGATGTGTCCTTTGAAAAATGGCGTCTAATTGTGCATTATTTTTTTATAAGTTTGGATTCTTTTTTCGTTTCTTTTTTTTTTTAATTATCTGCGAATTTCGGAGGGTTAAAATTTGGAAAATCGATGTTTTCTTTGAAAAATGGCGTCTAATTGTGCATTATTTTTTTATAAGTTTAGATTTATCTTTATTATTTTATGATAATTCTTTAACTTTTTTTTTCTGTTTTTATATTTTGAATAAAATTTTTGGATGTTCGCGTTCTTAACAGTAAAATATTCAATTTTAAAAATTTATTTTTTATTCTTTGTAATTTGTTAGTAATTTGATTGGATTTTATTATTCCGTAGGGATTTTTTCCTTTTTTTATGCACGAAAGAAGAAATTTATGTTTTTTGCAAAGTTTGAAGAAGGACGTTCCAGTTTGAAAAGGCATTTATTTTTTATTCTTTGTAATTTGTTAGTAATTTGATTGGATTTTATTATTCCGTAAGGATTTTTTCCTTTCTTTATGCACGAAAGAAGAAATTTATGTTTTTTGCAAAATTTGAAGAAGGACGTTCCGAGTTTGAAGAAGCAAAAATCGTCACAGAATCGTGTTTTTTTAATGCGTTTATTTGATAATCGCGACTGAAATTCGTAAAGTATACATTATTTTTTAGTATATTTAAATATTTTATCATCATTTTATGTTAGTCCGTTGAAATTTTATTTTCTATTTTTAGATTTTAAATATAATTTTTGGATGTTCGCCTTCTTAACAGTAAAAATATTTATTTTTAAAACATTTTGTTTGTTTTTCTTTGTAATTTGTTAGTAATTTGATCGGATTTTATTATTCCGTAATGATTTTTTCCGTCTTTTATGAACAAAAGAAGAAATTTATGTTTTTTGCAAAGTTTGAAGAAGGACATTCCAGTTTGAAAAAGCAAAAATCGTCACAGAATCGTGTTTTTTTTAATGCGTTTATTTGATGATCGCGACTAAAATTCGTAAAGTATACATTATTTTTTAGTACATTTAAATATTTTATTATTATTTTATGTCAATCCATTGAATTTTTATTTTGTGTTTTTAGATTTTAAAAATAATTTTTGGATGTTCGCATTCTTAACAGTAAAAATATTTATTTTTAAAATTTGTTCTTTATTTTTTGTAATTTATTGGTGATTGGTGATTGTCGTGGCCACATCACATTTAAAAACACTTTAAATGTGATGTGGCCGGCAACCATCTGAGAGACTCAATAAATGGCCCTCGAATTAAAATGAGTTTGACACGCCTGTTTTAGAGCAAGTATTTTGATAGAGGAGCGCATTTCTTATAGGCGACGAAATTCATAAATGTCTTTTCGAAAATATTTTTTTATTTAATTTAAATAAACTGACGATATAAAATAAATATCTGTTTTAATATTAGTTTATAGTAATATTTATAATAATTTTTTTTTTAAATTACAAACTATATTATTGAATCTTGAATCGATATTTTGTAAAATTCAGTTCAAATATGATTCAAATTGTCAAAGAAAAATTTCATAAAAAGAATATTAATCAAGATAAAGTTCGGGTACATTAATCTTAGATACTTTACACATACAGTACAGTATTGTATTATTTTTAATTTAGTAAAGGTGTAATATTTCATAGTTAACACGTGATTCTGAAGTTTTCTTCAAATAAGCAATAAAAATTTTAATATTAACTTTTGTTTGCTGTTGTTTTTACTTTGTAAAGTGATATATTTTAGGAACAAGATGAATGAAAAATTCAAAACCAAAACTATTAATCAAATTGAACTATTAATTTTGAAATGGATTTAATAATTTAATATTTTAAGGAATAATTAAATGAGATACAATATTAATATAATTAAATAAGCATAATCGTTCTTTTATAACTTCTATAAAATTTAAAAATTATTTCATTTCAAATTGGTTTAAATAAATGATATGAATTAAAGAAGTTTCGGGATAATATTTCACAAAATATTGGAAAATTTGATCGGACTTCAAATTTAAAAATAATTATTTTACCTGTTTAATATCCGAAAGAAGTTGTTGACCTTCTTTGGTTTGATTTTATAAATAATAGTAAAAGCCATACAAATATTTAGAATTATATATTTTATCTGATTACCGATTGTTAATCAAAGGACCAAGTAGTGGTTATCGTAAATTTACAGTATAAAATAAATACAGTCAAACCTCGATAAGACACCCGTATAATGTACTATATTATCTTTAAGCCGTCACCCTTGCTGACCGCCAAGAAATTTGGCGAACCGGATCTTCCCTATATTAATGAAATAGGCAAACCCCGATAAGACGCCATCCGCCAGTAGAAACGCTTGAACAAATATTTCTTTTAGTATTGTATTTGTCCTCGTTAATCCGCCAGGGGAATGTAAAATGACTTACATCTCGAAGTTCATCATTACTATATACACAGTATTAAAAGCTCTCTGGATTCATTTGTAACCAGTGGGTGGGAGAGATGGAGTTAACGTTAATCATGTGTCTCTTTAAGCCTGGTTCACACCTAGGTTGTAGAAAATTTAAGTTCGTAAGATCCAGATTGTTTCCATGGTTTATTGCGTATCGAGCAAATGATACTGTACAGTAAGCTGTGTACATTGTTTTACAGAGAACTCAAAGTAGAGAGAAGAGCAGATGAACATGTTTTGTATATAGTACTGTACATATAGAAAACACATGTAATATAAAATTGAAAATGAATTCCGAATTTATTAAATTTAATAAAACACAGTACATTATATATTTAGCATCCAAACTTAACATTTCTAAAAAACTGTTTCCATACAGTTCAAGGGCAGTACAATTCAGTTTTTAGAAATGTTAAGTTTGGATGCTAAATATATAATGTACTGTATTTTATTAAATTTAATAAATTAGAAGTTCATTTTCATTTCTATACTACACGTGTTTTCGATAAACCGCTAATCCCGATTAGCCGCCAAAATCGTCTTCGAATGAAATGTAGCGTCTTATCGGGGTTTGATTGTATAATAAAACAAGACCACTTTTGAAATATTAAAATTCTTTTCTAATGTAATATCTTTAACTAAATTTTTGTAAATTATCTTAAAATTATATTATATTCGATATTATGTCTCTTAAAAACAGAATTATGTTGTGCATGAGTGTTTAAATTTGTGTAATCTTAATGCAATACAGGTATCCTTCCTATAACACGGTAGCTAGGTCCCTAAAAATTACCGAGTTGTGTGAAACCGTGTTATATGAGACATGGTGTCAATACAAAAAGGCGAGTTGCATTCCAAAACCAATGAAAAAGCAAAACCAATTAAAAACAAATAACTTTATTTAATTCCACATAAGAAATCTAATTTTTATTTAAGAATATTAATAACACAAAACATAAAGAAAGAAAAAATATATACGTAAAGACCCTAAAAAACAATATACGTAAAAAGAAAGGAGAGGGAACAGTATACAGGTTATTGAACATTCATTTAATAATTATAGCTTCTTTATCGCTGTTCAGTTAAAAAGAGAGCGTTTTTTCCTTTAACGATATTAACTTCACTTTCTGAACTATTTTCTGCATTTAAAGTTTGTGTATGTTCTGCTCTCTTTACAAAATTTGTAATCTAACCCGCTAGAATCCGCTAGAAATCAATCCTTAATATATATATATATAGAGTAACTTGGGGTATAAGATATATTAAAAAAGGTAGGGGAGAGATTTTACAATTTTTTCGATTTTAGAATGGCACTGAATGATGAATGATGAAACTGTAATAATGCAGAATTTTTTTGCGTTAAGTGGTGACATACTTTGACCTCAGTTTCGGTTTCCTCGACGGGAAGCATGACGATTTAAAATAGAGAACGTGTTTTCATCAAATACAAAAATTTTTGCGTCATCTGAAATCATCGGATCTGCCAAGAATACAGGTAAGATGATAATTGTTTTCTGAGTTTCTTAAGAGTATTTAGGAAGCACCTTTCATTCGCGAAAGAAATGAAATATAGATGGCGCTGCAAATCAAAACAATATGGCCGACATAACCAGGGTACTTATTTGCTCTAATCATGGTTTGTTTTATTGCCGACATAACCGGGGTACTTGTTTGCTCTGATCATGGTTTGTTTTATTGGAAATTTTTTTTGTGTTTTAAAAATGCCGCTTATCAGTTTGCATGATATTTTGATATATGTTGGAGAGGGGTCAAGACCATTAATTGAAAGTAAAGCAGTTCTAAATGCAGGATATATTAATATGTGTGGTATTAATATTGAAAATGATTCAGAAATTGTTGTCCTATGCCAACAGACATCGTACTTGAAAGGGCCACCACATTCACTACGGATTTTGATAAAATCAGATAACAGTTATTCTATACAAAAATGCCTTTCAGATAATTGAATTGTATTAATTGTTTTGCTAAATATCACATGTCAGCAGTTCAAGAATGAGATTGCACCTGTAGTTGTAAAGCTGGTGCTAGGAAGTATTAGGATATTGTTGCCTGCTTATTGTTCATTAATCTGTAAGATAAAACCACAAAATCATTTCATATGGATTAAAACCTTTTTTAATTTATGCTTAAATTTAATATAGAAATGAGTTGGAACTTCTAAGCTGTACACATCCCAGCAAGCTTGAGGTATAAAAAAGACAAAACTAAACATTAAGGTAACAGAACCAATCACAAGTTTACGGATATGACGTAGAGACAAAACAACAATCAAGCCAATAGGTGAAAAAGGGAGAGCCTTGACCAAAAAAGCAAGGATGAGCAGATCAATCATCAAAGTGATGCTGATTGTTTTTTTTTTTTGACTACCGTGGTGTAGTGCACAAAGAATTTGTACCACGTGGCCAAACGGTGAATGCTGTATTCTACCGAGGTGTCTTACGGCGTTTAAGTGAAAACGTAAGACGCAAAAGGCCTGAATTGTGGTGAAGTGGTGCGTGGTTTCTCCACCACGATAATGCTGGACCACATACGGCACTTCTCATTCAGGAGTGGCTCGCCCAAAATTCCCTTCCAGTCATTCCACAACCCCCTTATTTACCCGATCTTTCACCGGCTGACTTCTTTCTCTTCCCACGCATAAAGTGTTGAAAAGAAGACGTTTTGATACTGTAGAAGAAATTAAAGTGAATTTGCAGACGGCACTCAACTCACTTCCGCTGGAAGTTTATGTGGCTGCCTTCAAGGACTGGCAAAATTGGTTTGTGCGTTGTATACGTGAAGAAGGGGCATATTTTGAAGGAGATCCTATTTAAATAAAGTTTGTATAATGATAGTCCCCGTATTTTTTGATCACACCTTGTATATAAAATAAATGTAAGCAAAATATATGAAAACAATTTTTGAAATCATTGATTAAGATTATCCTAAAAAAATTGATTGTGGTTCTCAAATATTTGAGATTCTCATATGTGGCAATGACATTTAATTTGATTACCTCTGATAGAGACATATACTATAATAGTATACTGTGAAATCTGCAGAATATCATGCTGAAACTTTTATTTTATTGTCTTTTTTTTATGATTATCATTAATATATATATATTTTTTGCTTAATTATTGTATCACACATATATTTATTCAAACAATTATATTACTATATTAACTGATTATTGTTAATACCCTTACTTTAAATAAATATAAATAAAACAGGTTGGGAATCGTCTTCATGTGAAAATAATGAGAGAGCCGGACTGTGAGAACAGAAGTTATATAAACATCGAAAAACATTGGAGTTATATCGATGAATGAATCATATCTTTCCCAGAGAGAGAGAACGACTTGAAGGAGAAAAAGAAGGGAAAGAAAGATGAGAGAGAGAGAGAGAGAGGTTGTCCATTCTGAAAAAGAAGGAATCTAGATCTTGGATAATTTAGTTCCAATTTGTTCGAAACGTCCGACTGGTTGTGGTGTATTGGGTACATTGTGTTTGAGGAGCAATATTTCAACCTGTTTGCTGTTGATAGGTCTGATAGGCATAGTCAGTTTCGTTCATATATAATATAGATAGTTTTTTTTATTTTCTCTTTATTTCTTGTAACCAATTCACAAATTTAATTTTTATTCTCTTTCAAATAAACATGAGCTTGTATATAAATAGGCATTATCATTTACCCATATACACACTCCTTCACTAACTTGGATCCCGTGCGCACTTACTCTGTGCTCGAATTGGCCTGACGTTTGCAGATCCCACAATACTTTTATCCCAATTTATGAGCCTAGATTAGTGTTGAAAATTGCTTTTAAACTGAGGACAAAATTGCTATTAATTTAAATGGAAAAAATTATAATAAATTCCTCAGCTCACGAATATCATTCATTTTTTACTCAAATATGCTGAAATCTCATTTCATTATGTAAATGATGATAAAATTACTTCAATAATTACTACTTTCACAGTACAATCTAAAAAACTTCAGTTTTATTCTAATAAAATGGATGCTAATGAGAAAGCATTATATAGACTTCCATCTATACAAATTGTAATAAAACTATCATTTATCACCTATAGATTGTATACCTCCAGATATTTTTAAAAAGAATTTGGATCTGGCCTGTTGATTCACATCCTTCATCTTATGAAAGAAAGGAAAACCTTTTTGCATCCGATTGTACAATAAATACCAGAATAACAACATTTAAAAAATAATATATAGATTAAACTACTTTTTCAAGGTAACTATTGTTAGATTCTACATTAATCATCAAAAATCCTCATTACTATAACAGAAATAATATTTTATTCACACTATCTACATAAAACATTTTCAACCTACATGACGGTATACATTTTAAGTTAAACTTTGATACACTTAGTGACTATGCTGACTCATGTGATTGTGTGTAATTAAAGATTTTATATACACTGTTCCAAATGCAATAGTCCACTCAATAAATGCTTTTTTAATTTTAATGAGAATATTTATTGGATTCTTTAATCTGAATTAAAATTTAAATTTTGATAAGATTAGTGATTTGGTTGATGATTTAGATATAACTGTACTGTGCTAGGCCATGCCCAGTATACAGTATATATTATTACTGGATCAAGATTCTCCTATTCAAATATGTGGTAAGAATAAGTTAAAGTTTAATGAATCCAATGAAATACAGTATTTCAATTCTGAAATATCACATTTAATTAGATATGCTGATTGTATTTAAACAAATATTAATTGTACTGACAGAATTTATTAACCAAAACTAACAAACATCAACAGCAGCATTGTTATTTTTCTATAAATAACTTTCTTGGATATTTTACTGCTCATGTTTTCTTTTGTTAAGATTAAAATGAAACAATGAAAAGAAAATTGAATATTTATACAGGGTGCGCCAGCTAAATCTAAACAAATTTCAAATTGAATTTCCCGCCATATTTTATGTCAGCGCTACGATGCTGCTGACGTTTTATTAAGCCAGACAGACGATGTATTTGAGAATAAGTACAAAATAGCTGATCAGTTAAGATCGAGTGCAGAATTTAATCGGAGAGCAGTGATAATCGAAGGCCTTCGAGCTGGATATTCACCTTCCGAAATAATTTGGTTCTTTAACTATCTAAGATCAACAGTTTATAATGTTGCTGCAAAATATGCAGCTTCAGAGAAGTCTGAAGATTCTGCCAACCCAGCAAGGAAGAGTCATTCCAGGGGGAGATCGTCAAAGACACTAGAAGTTGTCCAAAGGGCTCAAGAGCTCATCTCAGAGGACCCAGGGCAATCTCTCAGGCAGTTGGCAAAAACATTGTGTGTGACTGAGGCCACAATGCGTCGAATTGCAGAAGAGGACCTACGGTACAAGTCCTACGTCATAAAAGTACAACAGATGCTGTCTGATGCCGCTAAAACAAAGAGTTGCTCGCTGCAACTTGCTTCTTTGTCAATGAAGAATGAAGCTGCAAGCATCAAATTTTTTTCTGATGAGAAAATTTTTACTGTTGATGCCAAAGTAAACCGAAGAAATGACTGTTGGCTCGTGATGAGAAAATTTTTACTGTTGATGCCAAAGTAAACCAGAGAAATGATGAGAAAATTTTTACTGTTGATGCCAAAGTAAACCGGAGAAATGACTGTCAAAAATTTTTACTGTTGATGCCAAAGTAAACCGGAGAAATGACCGTTGGTTATAGGACGCATCAGATTTTTTTCTGATGAGAGAATTTTTACTGTTGATGCTAAAGTAAACCGGAGAAATGACCGTTGGCTTGCCTATGACCTTGAAGATGTCCCGTAATAGCTAGGACGAAGTTTCCGGCCAGTGTTCACAAACCGGAGAAATGACTGTTGGCTTGCCTATGACCTTGAAGATGTCCCCCGTAATAGCTAGGACGAAGTTTCCATGATGCTGCAACGCCGGAGAAGGCAGCAGCGTCCACAACAAGATGGCTGCTCCGCTATCCGTATGCACCGCACTAGAACAACGATCTGTAATGCGTTTTTTGAGTAGTGGTGTGAAACCAATAGAAATTCATCGCAGAATGACAGCGTGGTGATTCGTGTGTGTCACTGCAGCGAGTGTACGAGTGGTGTAGAAAGTTCAAAAGCGGCGTAACTTCTGTGGAGGATGCCCCATGACCGGGGCAGGCTTACCGCGTATTGACGGACAAGAACATTGCGTTAGTGGAAAAGCTTGTGAAGGACAACAGGCGTATAACTGTACAGGAAATAGCCTCAATATCGGAGATTAGTGTTGGTTCAGCACACAATATTTTCCACAATGTACTGCAATTCAATAAAGTGTCTGCAAGATGGGTGCCACGTCAGTTGACTGCCGAATTGAAAGATCGTCGCGTTGATGCCGGTGAAGAACTTTTGCGTCGATTCCACGTCGAAGGTGGTGCATTTCTGGGAAAAATTGTCACAGGCGATGAGACCTGGGTGCACTATCACCAACCTGAAACAAAAGGTCAAGCAAGGAATGGCGCCACAAATCATCGCCGAAACCAAAGAAATTCCACACTCAACAGTCTGCTGTTTTTTTGTCAACAGATGACGCCACTTTCCACTCAGTAAGAGTACTAAGAGGCGGGGCGAAACAAGCCCTTCCACAGGCTGCCCACCCCTGCGGAGGGGTCAGCCGGATTGTGGAGGACAGTCTGCTGGGAAAGTCATGCGGCTGGCACACCCTGTAGTAAAAAAGTAATAACTGAACTGATAAGTTGTTAGAATAGCAACTTATTCTGTATAGAATCTGTTTATGAGTTAATATTTATTTTTAAGTAATACTTAAATGCTTTCTAAACATTTTAAGGGGAAGGGAGGGATAAAGAAAATCTTACAATTTCTTATATGGATGAGAGGGAGTTCCTCAATGCTTATGTAAAATATCTTTCAGTTTTAAATACTTACAGTGTAAGTTGTGTGCTAGAACTATATGCACAATATACATGCACTGCATTAAGAATCTGTTATATTTTACATTTTTCTCTTATATTTGTTGTTCCCCTTCAACATTAAAATCCTAAATGTTAACAACTGCAGATTTTATAAAATGTTAAATACTTCCTCAATTCTAAATAGAGGAGGGGTAGAGAAATAAAATTTTAAGTAATTTAAGAGAGAGTCAATAAATTATTAGATGGATGAGATCTAAAATTATCAAAATTATGCTTATATAATACAGGAGATAACACCTTACAATGGGATTGTGTTCAAAAATATTGGTCATATTTCAAATCTGTCATAACTTGGGACACAATTTTCCATAGATGCAATGTTATAAATGGAGATTATATTCCCCAACCATGAGAACTCAGAATACTCAATATGATTTTTAAATAGCACATACAGTAATGTTGAATAAACATTGTTTATGCTTTAAAACAAGGAGATTGTTTATTTCACACCTATCAGAACTTTACACAAGTAAAATTAAGAAAATACAATATAAAAACAAAGATGGAATTGTTTTAATAATTTCCTTGACTACAAGTTTTTAGCATCAGCTGCATGCAAAGCACTCATTTACCACCTTGAACATCCTGGGTCTTGCATATTCTGGAATTTTTCAGGAAGATTCCAGGCATGGTTAGGTTTGATGAACACCATTCTTCAAACTTCTGGTTGATCCTACCATATGTATTAGACAGTCTGTAGGATATTCTAAGTGACTGCTGCCAAAAGCATCTCTTAGTGGTGTAATTCAAACTAACCTAAGTTTCCAGTTAATATAAGCAATTATTTTTTAATATCACTTTTCAATCATTGGTTGTTTACTATATAATGGTATCCATTCCAGACCAAATTACAAACTGCACACATCTCACGGATCCAGTAGGACAAATCAATGCCTGGACAAGACCATCAAAAATTTTTCGGAAACATGGAATCCAAATTTCACGTCCATTCCAGACCAAATTACAAACTGCACACATCTCACGGATCCAGTAGGACAAATCAATTCCTGGACAAGATCCATCAAAAATTTTTCGGAAACATGGAATCCAAATTTCATGCTTCCACGAATTTAGAATAGGATTAAATGGGCTAAGCTTGGAACTAAAAAATTTGGAGGTATGACATAAATTAAATATGAATGCTGCATAATGGAATACAACTTAGTCATCCACTCAACCAATGCCTTCTATATTATACAAAGCTGTCAGATTGGGTATTTTTGACTGTCAGGACCACAGAGGGTGTATCGCCAGTAATTCATAGAGTTGTTATTGCTTTACTGCTACTTTCTATTAATCGTTTAGTTATATTTTTTGCAAATATCTACTTTAAAAGTACATTTTTATTCTTAAGATATGCAATATAATTTCAGCAGCTTACTATTTCACCAAAGGTCTTATTGGTGCTCAAATGACAGACTCACACTCCTTATTCTAAATCAGGTAAAAACTGTTGGTTTTGAAGTAGTTAGAGTTGTCACTGACAACTTAAAGGTAAATGCTGTTGCTATGAACATTATCTGTGGAGATAATATTATACTTGAAATTAGCCATCCTTATGATCCTAATACAAAACTATTTTTGAGTTTTGATCCAGTGCATGTACAGAAAAATTGGAGATCAGTTCCTTTCTAGAGATATAGGTCAAAATAATGAAATTTCTTATATGTAAAAAAAATATATATATGAATTGCAGAAAAACAATTTACTGAAACCAGTCAGGTTTTTAACAAGAAAATGTGTTCCCAACAATATTGAGAAAATGAATGTAAAGCATTTTGTGCAGTTGTTCTCACACCCAGTTACTGCAGCTTTGAAATTTTTGAGATATCAAGCTGGACATACTGCTCCATCTATGTTTGCATCAGCATCTTCAACTATGGAGTATATGGAAATTTGTTTTAAATGGTTTTTATTCCATGTTGTTAGTGATTGGTCACAACATTCAGTTCAGAAATTACCAGATAGTAGACTGTTTGACTCTGCTGAAGATGAATGTCTTGTTTGGCTGACGACAGCATTCTTCTCTTATTTGGAAGATTTAAAAAGTAAATCAACTATCTTTTTAACAGATGAAACATATGAAGCCATTCATTTTACAAGTCATTCAACAGCAGCTTGTATGAAATATTTGCTGACCAAATGCTCATTTCAGTTTGTTTTAGCAAGAAAATTTTCTAATGATAGTATTGAAGCATTTTTTGGCTTTATGAGAAGAAGTGCAGATTGTAATGACCAGCTAAATGCTAAAGCAGCCATCAGCAGCTTAGAAAAAAATACTTAAAACTGGAATTATCATTTCTTCAGAAAGCAGCAACATCTTAGACAATAAAGAAAACAACATGACTTCATCTACATAGTGCATTTTAAATGTCCTGAATAATAAGCAAGATGATTTTCCATTATCTGATGAAATGAGGAATCTCTTATCTGATCTGGGAAAGGTTACCAAAAATGAAAATTTCAATAAAAATACTTACTTCTCAATATGCCTTCTTTCACAAATGGCAGGATATATTGTAAAAGTAGCAACAGAAAATATGTTCTGTGATAATTGCATATCAATCATCATAAAGCCAAATACAAATCAACCTATTCAAGGTTTTAGAAGATATTTGGACAGAGATGGTATGTACTATGCAGCTGATCATCTCATTGAGTTGTTATTGAAGGCATCACTGAAGTGTGCACCCAAGAATCGGAAACCCCCCTTAGCATATTAATAGATTTATCTGTTCCTTCTCTTTAAAAAGAGTCCAGCTTTAAAATGTATTGCTCATAATGAAACTAAAGAACATGAGAGAAATTTGCATGTTCTCATTTGTAAAAACTTCATAAGCCCACTTCTGTCAAATTATGCAAATATGATAAATGATAAATATGATAGTTTCAAGAATTTTAAATCAAAGCTTCTTAGTAGAAAAATTTTAAACTTGAAATTTATAATTTTAAAATCTTTATTAGATCTTCAAAACCATTTTTATTAATATTACCTTTAAGATTATAAATAAAATTAAAATTTGTTTTCAGTTTGTCATTTTTATTAAAATATAAATAAATAGAAATAAGTACTATTTCTTAAAAATTACTCTCTCTTCACTAAATAAATTCTTAGCATTCGTCCTTTTAATAAGTGTATTCTTGTATCATCTTTCATTTTCATTTAAATCTGAACTTATAAGTTCTTTTAAATATATTTTATTATAATTAATGCGAACCAATTATTAAAAATTTATTATTACAAATTATTCTTTAATAGAACTGATATGAATAAACTTATACTAAATGCATAAGAGATCCTATGAAAAAGTGCCTCTAGTGGCCACTTATTGAAGTTTTTCCAATGAACAAATGCATTGTCTTTAGAATAATCCTATTAGGCTTTGTATATATAGAAGATGTTGACTCAACTAGCCAAAATTATTGCAAAATCTTTGATGACAGCCACTGTAAGTACAGATTTTCAATTTAAATAATCAGTTGTAAATACAGATTATCGTAAGTCAGGGACCTCTCATACTAAAATATCACTTATAAAAATTTAGTATATCCTAAAATTTTGGTATAATTTCTAAAATATTGTGATTTTGAGACTATTTTGTTTATTGAGGCCATTTAATAAATTATTACTACAAATCTGATTAAGTCTAATTTTGTTGACTATTATAATAAAAGATCTGATATCATGTTTCACTTAATAATGTATTTGAATGTATGTAGATTGTTTTATTCTCAATTTATTTGTATTAAAAGAAAGATAATTCAAAAGAATATTCAATAAGAGTGATTTTTTATTTTACCTTCCTTTTTTATGGGAATATTTACTAGTAAAAAAATATAGAAACATATCATAACAGGTCGTATTGCATAGTATATGGAATACACAATATAAAGTAGCATGCAACTCAAAATAAATTACAATGCATAATTTACAATCATCCCTGGAAGTTATGCATTATTGATTCTGAGATCAATGACATTATTTTCATAAACACAATATTAAAATAGGTAATTGGTTCCAGGTAATTAATTTTGATAAAAACATATCTTATTTAGGAAAAATTTACAAAAAATAAAAAAGTTAATAAATTAAATGGAGCCAAATCATTTGGACAATAATATAAACTACAATGCATAAGTTCTGACAACAGGAAATCAAACAGTGATTCTTGCAAGACAAACACTTCTTTTGTCTCAATTTCCCAATAAAAAGCAAATGACTTTTCATTCCATGTTTAATTGTAATTTTTGTTGCTGATTCAAATTAATGTTCTCAAGAATGGCACCACAAAATTAATGAGTAGACTTTTCAGTAAATTCTGAAACTATTATGGTCCTCTCCTTAGGTTCAGATTTTTATCATACTTTGCTTACAAGGGGAGGACAAAGCTGTGTAACTTTCAAGTTTGATCCTCTTGTAGAGGATAAAATTAGAACAAAAATGATCAAATACATGTCTGAGTTTGTTATCCAATGGTTCTCCTTAGTTTCAATGCTTGAAAATTGACGATTCATAATGTTATGTTTACATGGCTCAACAAAGATGCCTCAAGGCACATGGTTAAGATATAATGGGCATGGGTTCAATTCCAGTCTGTTTTTTCCTTTCTTTTTTTTTTTATGATAATATGTAGTCAAATATAATTTTAATAAAGCTTATTAAAAGAATTCTTGTCTTGATAATAGGAAAGTTAGTATTTATATTAATTACGTGTATTTAATATTAAGTATATATGTCAATTTGAATACACAGACACACATACTTAACCCAAAGAAAAGTTGAAATTTTTTGTCATTTCTGGTCTTTCTTTTTAAAAAAGTTATTTCATCTAGTTTTCCAGCTTACTGTTGGCCTCAAAAGTTTATACATCCTACAAAACATTTATAGTTTTTTGAATAAAATTAAAAACATATGATTTAATAAAAATTTATCTTATACCAGTTTTCTCCTCAGAATGGGAAATAAAGCATTTCTTCAAAAAAAAAAAAACCATTTTAATTTGCAAAAAATATCACCAAACAAAAAATAATGAACAAATCAAAAGTATTTATATTCTTTCAATTAATAACAGTATCATCCAGAGAGTGCAAAAAATTGCATATTTTCATGTAACCAATATACTAAAAAAACACTGAAAAATTCTAGAATTAATAAAAAGATATAAAAGTGAATATATTTAGTGATTGTGTTTTTCCAAACTTTTTGCTTTCTCAAGATTTGAAATTCCCTTTCAGAAATTCTTGAGATTCTGAAAAAAATATTTAGTTAAAAGAAGATCTGTTTTAATAAGGAAAAACAAAACGAGAAAAAATCATGCAAAATGAAAACAAAAATATCAGGTTGTTTTATATTTGTTTTTATTTAATCTTTTAATTATATTGGAAAAAACAGATCACATTTTAATAACTGAAAAAATAATAGTATTTATTTTACAATTACTGACAGTTTTTATTAAAATAGATTTTCAATATACAAACACAGTATTGATTTATCTAATAAACAGATCTTGTATTTGGACACAAAAATTTCATTTCTGCCCAATCTATGTATGCTCCATCTTATGTAGAAATATACGAGCTTTTTTGCTTATATGACTAATTATTTTTTGTGTCACTATATTTGCATATCTAGAACAACAGATAGCAGGAGTGACCCCTAGAAAAAGTTTAGGACCTTCCTATTTAGACTGCATAATTTTCTAAGAGAACTCTATTGTCTCTGGCCACTGGGTGAAAATAGGATTTTTGGGGAATGATCCACTCATATCCTCTGATATACTCCCCTATAAACCATAGACATCACTTTTAATCTGGCAAACCACTGAATGGGTTAGAAATCAGAAATTTGTACAGTTTGCTTACATAATTGCTTTTAATTATTAACTTTTTTTCCTTTATTTTTAATTTAGTAATAATGAAAAAAGTTTGGCTGTCACAAAACTCCAAGGATTAGACCTTTCTAATGATACTATATTTATAGGAACTGGCATAGTAGTTTGATTGCAGAAGAAATATCCACATATCCAGTCACATTTTGCTGTTAATATAGATGTTTAAATAATAACTTCTAGATTTTGTGCATCATAGTTCAAGAGAAAATAATAAAAGATCATTTCTGTGGTTGTATCCATATTATAGGTTTGCATTGTATTTTAAAAAGAAAAAATAAGCAATATTCAAAAAATTTATTAACTAAAAACTTGCCTTAATTGCAAATCCAAAATCTGTAGGTGCTTTAAACTTTTTCCTCCAACCAAACCCAACATAGACATTATTCATTTCAAAAGTTGTTAAACATGATAAATCTTTGGAAAACTATAAATATAGAAAAAAATTATCTATAAAACAGTTTTTAATTTAAATATTTTAAGTTTCTTAAGTTTAATTGAGAAAAATCTATTCATAAATTCTTACGAAATTCAGAATTAATAGTAATACATATAGAATACATTCTAGATAATTCAAATATTTTAAACATTTTACAAAATCTTCATAAAATAAATTATAGCAAAAAAATGTTTCCATGGAAGCATCTTAAAAATAGGATCAACTAATTTCAAACTAGATTCCAAAATAGTAAATCTTACAGGTAAAAAAATAAAAGACTAAAATCAAACGAAAAAAACAAGAGAAGTATAATATGTAAAGAATTAATATAAAAAAATGATAAAATTTATGATATAAATAATTATTATACATAAAATTCAATCCTTAAGTTTGATCATATAACACTAACCTTTGATTTGCCTTTTGGACAGTAATACAACCCAGAGGCTCTTAAAACAAAGAAATGTTTTTTCCATGCTTTCTTCCCATCACTTTTCAAATAAAGATGACCTTCAACTTCTGGAACTCCTACACCAGTACTTGAAAAAAACTCCTTAAATGCAAACAGAAAAGTTTAATATAAAAATCCATTTAAAAAATATCAAAAAATTAAAGCTTACTCAATTTCATTAATCCTTCAAATTATATTATTGCTTATCAAATTAATAAAACTTTACTTAATAAAACTAATCTGGATTGGAGTTCATTAGTGCACCCAGCCCATTTGCACAACCAGCATGAAAGGTTCATTTGCATAACTGTATCTGTGTAACAACAATAAAAATTAAAATACTATCATACTCACGTGCAAATTTATATATATCACAAATCATGGAATAGATAAATAATAGCATATTAAATGAAAATATTGTTTAATTTCTTTGAAGCAGCAAGTAACTTATGTTAACCATTTCAATGTAGTTGAAATGAAGTTCCATTTTTTTCAGTTTTTAATGCAAAAAATTTATTAATATTTGTGTTATATGTATGTCATCTTGTCAGTCAAAAATTGCATATTATGCTAGGATATATTTAACACACTATTTAAAGAAGCTTTTATAAAGCTCATCTCTTAATTAATAACTTTTGAAAGTGTATTTAGTCTTAATTAAAAATTAGACAAATTAAAATTCTATTATATGTCATCATATTTAGATATATATGAGTTGCTAAAACTTGACCTTATAAGTTAATACTAAGAAAAAGTTTAGAAAAGCTTGAGTATCTGAGTTTTTATGATGATTATCATCAGTTCCTTGTCCTTGAAAGTCCACTAATCACTGATGAACTTAATTATAACTGTATCAAATAGTTGCAGCATTTTATTTTTGTTTTTTGATATATGAAGCATCTAGGTTCAAGCTGCACCAATATAATGTTCATAAAAAAATAAAAAGTGAAATAAGTAAAGTTTGTAATAAACACTTGGAAATTATTTGCTATACATTTGTTATCTATAATAATATTCAATAAATTTAAGAATGTAACTAATAAAACTAAATAAAATAACAATAATACCATTAATTTCATTAGACATAAATATAAAAAGTTAATTTATAAAAATAGATTATATATATTTTTAAAAGAAAAATTATGTCTAAAATATCACTGTCTGATAAGAAAGGCCATAATTATTAAAATTCTTTTCAAATAAAATTTTTAAAGTTATTAAAAACAGAACAATTAAAAAAAACAAACTTCTGGCAGCAAAATAAGGACATTCTAATAAAATGTGCTTCAAAATAATAAGTTCATAGTTCTAAAGATTACAAATCAATTAGTTTTCACCTATCAAGTCAGCAAATGAGGGCATTCAACTGTACCCTAAATAGTGTTTTTCTAGAACTATTTTCTTTCTTCTTCCTACATTAGCTTAAATTTTTGTCTACATGCCTTCATTGTTACTTTCCACTCACTGAATGCCATTTGGGCAGGGCATTACAGCTCACATCATGGACTACCCTCACCCTTAGTGGCATCAGCTCTCAGGTGGAGGATTTGAGGTTCAACAAGCCAGGCCATACTTCCAATTTTTTCAAGTGGTGCCCCCATCCTGTAAAACTGGAGGCTTGGGGGGACTTGGAAATTAAAACCTGGCTTCTCCAGTTAACCACAAGTTTGCTTATATCAGCCATCCAATCAACACATTAGTTTAATTGCATGTATGAGGGTAGTCTGAAAAGAAAATGAAAAAACAAATTTATAATTTCAAAATTATTTTTATTTTACAACATAATCTCCCTTAAGATTAATACATTTATTCCAGTAATATTCCAACTATTATCCCATTTCTGTAGTGGTTTTTTTGTAAGATCTGCAAAATACCCTCTACAGCTGCAATTGCTTCTTGATTTGAAGAAAAATGTTGACCAGTGAGAGAGTGTTTTAGTTTTGGAAAGAGATAATAGTCAGGAGTCAAATCTGGGGAATAGGATAAATGTTTTAACAATTTATAATGCAGATCTCTTAATTTTCTCACTACCAAAACACTTTTGTGAGCAGATGCATTGTTCTGATGAAAGATGTTTTTTTTCCTTCTGCACACTGGGTTTTTTTTTCTCATGAATTTTTCATCTAGTATGATTAAAAGGTTGGAATAATATTCCCCAGTTATTATTTTACCCTTTTCAAGATAATCAACAAATAAAATGCCTTTAGCATTTTAAATCCTAAAAATCCTAAAGACCAATTTTCCATGACTTTCCTGCTGATGGAATTGAATATCTTCTTTGGTACTGAACAACTGGCTTCTGTCCATTGTTTTGACTGCTGTTTGGATTCTGGCATGTAACGATGAATCCAAGTCTCATCCATAGTAATAAATCAATGCATAAAATCAATTTTATTCTTGTTAAAATGCTCCAAGCACTGTTCAGAGATTTTTATACAAATGCATTTTTGGTCTGCTATGAGCAAATGTAGCACCTATCTTGCACAAAGCTTTTTCATATGCAATTCTTTGTGCAAAATATATCCTACAAGTTATTTTGAAATGCCCATAGTCTCAGAAATTTCACGCAACTTGATCCATTGGTTATACAATTGGTCATATTATGCACTTTTTCAATGATTTCTGGTACTGTTGCATTTTTTGAATGTCCTTCATATGGATCATCTTCAAGAATGGTACAGCCATGTTTAAACTCTTCAGCCCATTTCTTAATTGTTGAAAATGAAGGAGAAGAGTCCCCATAAACTTTTATGAATTTTGAATGAATTTAATTTGGCATTAAATCTTCTTTTATAAAGAATTTCAATTTTATTTATTTCAAAATATATTGACAACATACTTGCTTCAGACAACTGTATACAAAAAAACTATTTGGTACAATGGCTTGCAATTTTACATGGATATTTATCATAGATATATCAACTTATGGAAATAAAATCTTGTCAATAATATTGCCATTTATGGGTCCATCCATAAACTACGTCACATTGTTAGGGGAGGGAGGGTGTAGGAGATTTGTGATGAAAAATAACGTTCGGGAGGGAGGGAGTCATGCAAACTGTGATGTCATGGTATACAAATTGTTAAATACAATACTTTTACATCACTATGATTAAAAATTAAATCCTAAAAATTTATAAAAATCTTTTATATGTTGATGATGTAACAATTTTATTTATCACTATCATATACCAAAAACAATGGTTATGTTAAAAAAGTACTGGACTGCTTACGTGTGCTTAGAATTTGATTAATAGTTATTTAAACACCGAAGAGAGCAGTTAGATTTTCAATTTTTAGTTTTATTTTGAAATTAGACGATGTTATGTTTTATTTTTCAAAAAATAAAGATGGTAATGTAACATATTTGAAGCTACATTTTTTAAATAAAATATGATATATAATTTTAAGACATTTGTATCCACTTCTGCTAAAGTTTATTTGTAAGTTAAAAAAAATATGTAATAAAATGCCAATGTAAAATTATTCCTATTTTCTAATTTTTACATAAAATCGGAGAAAAAATTTTAAATAGAAGGGGAGGGTGTCTTCCAATTTGTTATGTCATGATCAGGGGGGTTAAGCATAGTATGATGAAATATGACAAAGGGGGAGGGGGTAAAAAAGTGTTCAAAATAGCATGACGTAGTTAATGGATGAACCCTATGCTCGAGAACGAGAACTTTTCAGATCACCCTCATACTAATACTAGAAAAATGATTTAATATTCTGAAATTGTGAAATTTGCTACAGAACTGGTCATTCCATATCTGTTGATAAAATTATAACAACAACTGTAGTATTTAATTTAAAATAAAAATTTCATAATCTCTGTTTAAATGGGTTTGTTTCATAAAATACTTTCTGGTGCTCAATAAATAATGTTTACCAATTTAAAGTGTCAAAAAATTTTAAATAGAAGGGGAGGGTGTCTTCCAATTTGTTATGTCATGATCAGGGGGGTCAAGCATAGTATGATGAAATATGACAAAGGGGGAGAGGGTAAAAAAGTGTTCAAAATAGCATGACGTAGTTAATGGATGAACCCTATGCTCGAGAACGAGAACTTTTCAGATCACCCTCATACTAATACTAGAAAAATGATTTAATATTCTGAAATTGTGAAATTTGCTACAGAACTGGTCATTCCATATCTGTTGATAAAATTATAACAACAACTGTAGTATTTAATTTAAAATAAAAATTTCATAATCTCTGTTTAAATGGGTTTGTT
This sequence comes from Olivierus martensii, assembly GCA_000484575.1. NCBI lineage: Eukaryota > Metazoa > Arthropoda > Arachnida > Scorpiones > Buthidae > Olivierus > Olivierus martensii. The sequence continues at coordinate 44,051 of AYEL01025968.1, read as the reverse complement.
TCATAAAATAACTTTCTGGTGCTCAATAAATAATGTTTACCAATTTAAAGTGTCTCAGAGAACAAATTTTAAAAAGATTTAAAATATCAAAGCTATGCTTCATATCATGCATGTATTTGTGAGAAATTAAAGCTTTTTGGATCAAGCTGATTCCAACCAATTCTAATACAGAAGTGTGTGTATGCATGTTCTATAGCAGTGAGTCGTCATAATATAATAATGGATGACATCACATATCATCGATAAATTTATGACATTATTGTGGTATTTCTGCTGATTAAATTAGCATTAAAACTGGACATACAAAATCAATGGATTCCAAATACTAAATAACTGAAAAACAAGACAATGTTCAGAAAATAGGCAATTTTTGATCTTTCTCAAACTTCTTGTTTATCATTCTGTATTTTATGGACAGTATTCTTGTTTTTGTTGCTTAAGTTAAACCTGATATAGTTTGCATATGTTGTTCTAATATATTGCACTGAGAAGATAAACTCTATTCCTATTATCTGTGCTTTACTTCTTAGAACGATATAAATTTAAGCCATAATATATGAAAACTTAAACTTTTTATGGAATGAAGCAAAAATAGTTAATGAAATACAATAGGCCTTAACTTATGACAATTTTTACTTGCAACGACCAAAAATTATTATTAAAAATTCTCTAATTCAACTTTGCTGACTGCATATACATACATCACATTGCTTTTGTAAACACATCACAATGTCAGTATTAGTTGGCAAGCAAAATCTTTTGATAATATGCAATAGCTGCTAGTGTGATTTACCCACTTCTGGATTATCACAGCCTTTGGCATGCTAGTTACTAACTATTCTGTTGTCAAACTGTTCATTTCTCTTATTGCAATTTTTGCATATCATCACAACCTTGTCACATATTCATAAAAGAAACACTACTACTGATGAAAATTCCAACATAAAAAAGGAGGAGGATGAAAGCTTTAAGTTTAACCAATTTAAGTTAAACAGAAACCTAATTTATGAAAATATTAAAACAGAAATCAAACAAATCAAGAATTAAAAAGTTCTCGACTTATATCAGAAGTGACTTATGACAGACATTGAATTGGAACTCTGTAAATAAATCAAGGACTACCTATATATAAATATTGTTCAACCAAATTTAATCAAAACTGATTATGCAAAAAATAAAAAATAAAATCATAATCATGAAAAATAACAAATTTCACTAATTGCCATATTCACCAACTTGAGTTAAATGACAAGTTAGCCAACTCAAGGTAAATTCTAACTTTAGGTCAGATGTGAGGTTAATCCTCATTGGTATTCAGGAAGAATATTAACCCTCGGGTTAGCCTTTCCGACTACTACTGTTTACGAGATTAAATAATCCATTTGAGACATGTGACTGGATTTCACAAATTACATGAAATACATAGGAAAAATAGAGGGAGAAACAAATGTACAACATAATTTTACGAATTTTGAGGGAGAAATGTTATTGCAATTAACAGAAAAATATATTGCTATTATTGGAAAATTAAAAAAATAATGCAATAACAATAAAATAAAAACAAGAAACTTGAAAAGCAATTGAGAAAGAATTCAATGGAATCCCAGAAGTAACCTTATGAACAATGAAGCAGCTTTGGGATTGCTATAAAAATTAATAAGCAATCAAAGAACGAGCTCAAAATAAAATTGAGCTTTTAAAACTGGTGGTGGCCAAAATTTCAATAAAGACATTGTTTCAGTTGGGGGAATATTGCTATCAATGGAGGACATCAACACAGCCATTTGAAAATGCATGCGATAGTGATTCCCAATATATAATAGGTAAATATTTTATATTAGCACCTTCAATTAGTATAAGTTATTCACTATATGGTATATTTGAAAATATTTAGGCTAATTTTTTATTTAACACAAGTTTATCGTTTCTGCCTATTATATTAGATACTCAAAAAAATCCAGATTCTATTTTGATTCCAGAAGTATCTGTTCCAAAAAAGTTGTTGCATAATTTCTCAAACTTTGAGCTGATAAGTTATAGCCAATTTACTTACAATATCCTTTTGTAAACAATATCGACAAAGTTGTAATTGTCAATATTTTCCATATCACTTTTTTTAATCCAATTTGGTCTAATTCGATTATTAAAACTTTATAAAAATCTAAATTTTTCAGATTTTCTATCATTTCTTTGTCACCGCTGCTACTATTAAGGCCGCCACACACTGAGCGATTTGTCATGAGACCGATCACAATGACAGATCATTTCGATTGGTCATAATCTGACAGTCCTTACTATTAAGGCCGCCACACACTGAGCGATTTGTCATGAGACCGATCACAATGACAGATCGTTTCAATTGGTCATAATCTGACAGTCCCCACACACATGGTACGATCTATCCTCAGATCCATTGTCAAACTGCCGAATCATCAGACTGATTGTAGGACTCCACACACACAGAACGATTTATTGTCAGATCTGTCGTTGAGACCAATCGTTCAGATCCATTGAGACCTTGGTTGAGACGGATCGTTCAGACCGGTCACCAGATTTAAAAATCATTCGACTGACTTTAAGGCAGCCACACACGGAACAATTTGTCGTCAAATCCGTCGTCAGAGACCAAATCGTTCGACAGATCTGACTATATATGGATAAATGTGAAGCGATTTCTCGAATCGTCTGATCTGTTGCACACGGAACAATTTGTCGTCAAATCCGTCGTCAGAGACCAAATCGTTCGACAGATCTGACCATATATGGATAAATGTGAAGCGATTTCTTGAATCATCTGGAAAAATAATAATTTATTAAAGAAGTACTTTTGACTTCACAAAGTCATCATCAGCTTTTTAAAAACAATTAGAATATATAATGTTTTTGGAATATAAAATGTAGAATAATATTTAAATTTAAATTACTTATAACGAAAGAAATAAGGAATTATAAACAAATATTAAGGTCACATACATGTTAAAATTATTAAACAAGTACGGGGGCAGTAAGCCCTACTAAATAAATTACAAATTAAAATAAAAATAAAAATAAAATGGTTAAAATAAACAAAATTAAATGGGAGGTTATATAAACCACTGTGAGGGTATGATAACGGGATGGTTATCATTTATAATGTAAGTTTCATTATAATATTGCTCGATGATGATAGCTTCAGCCATTTTTATGTCTTCTGCTTTACTTAACCCCCTGACGACTCGCGCTTGATTCCATTGGACGGTGACATCTTACTGGTAGCAGTGTTTGACAAGTGTTGTATCAAACCTTGCTTTTCTTATGCAATTTTGGTGTTTTTTCAATCGGGTGTCTAAAGATCTCATAATACTACCGACATAAATTTCTTGCCTTATCAAGATCATTGTTATAGATGGGGATGATATATATACCCCCAGCCCGTTGTAGTGATATTGTTGGTGATTTAATGTTCTTTAAATTATGGAAGGTGATATGCAGCCGATTATAAATTAAAAACTTATTATCCTTTACAAATGCCTTATTTAAAGGCTCAATAGCTTTATGATATTGTACTGGATGTAAGTACATTTTATCTTGCTGTTGTGACGTCCTGGGGGTGGAGATACTATGCATGTATTTATCGATGGATTTGTTATTATTATTTATGAATGTTGCATCATATCCGTGCAGTATAGCTTGATCAACTATGATGCTGTATTCAACATATATGCTCACCACTGTATGCCTATATCAAAACCCACAAACAACCGGTAACCATCTGCTCTATGGTAATCAAGACCTTATCACCACTAACCCCATTAGAGAAGAAGCTGGCCACATGGAACATGCAGCAATTGAAACCACACTCATTTGTTGTGACTTCAAAGTTTATACACAAATTAAATAGTTGCAATCTAGAAGATAATGACACCATGCTTGTTGCTGATTATGTTTCGCTATTCCCTTCGATACAAATTGAGCCAGCCTGTCTATGCTTGTATCATTTCTTATTATAAAATACTAGAGAGTTAAATGTATCAGCATCCATATTACGTGATCTCTCTCATTTAATAACATACAATTCATTTTTCTCATATAATAATTATTATTGGGAAACAAAGTATAGGGTTCCAATAGGTGGACCTTTGGCTGGGATTATGGCCAAACTTGTGGTGAAACACCATGAACAACACATATCTTCCATCTAATATTCCAATCTTAGATTTCTAAAAAGATATGTAGATGATATATTTATTATTTCCAAGATCAAGAAATTTTTGTGCTCCTTTACTATGTTTGAAACTACGAACAGAAAAACTCTCAATTCATTGATGCTCAACTGGTGAAAGGGGATTTAGCGTTATATGTAAAAAAATAAGCTCTACTTCAAAGTGCAAAAATAATTTATTAAAAGTTTACTGGAGAAGTACTTTTGACTTCATAAAGTCAACTTCAGCATTTAAAATTAGAATAACATAACATTTTTGGAATATAAGATGCAGAATGCTATTCAAATTTAAATTACTTAGAACAAAAGAATTAAGGAATTATATACAAATATTAAGGCTACATACATGTTAAAAATTTATTTTAATCAAGTTAGATGAACATTAGATGCAAAAATAAATTACAATTAAAATAAATAAAATAAATAAAAATACAATGGGGGAGGCTATATAAGCCACTGTGGGATATGTTAACGAGATGGTTATCATTTATAACATAGGTCTTATCATTATACTGCTCAATAACAATGGCCTCAGCCATTTAAATGTCTTCAGCTTTACTTATCCCTCTGACAATGCGTGCTTGATTCCATTGGATGGTGACATCATACTGGTAGAAGTGTTTGACAAGCACTATGTTGAAGGTTACTTTTTTTATGCTGCTTTAGTGTTCTTTTAATCGGGTATCTAAAGATCTCATAGTACTACCAACATAAACTTCCTGCCTATCAAGATCATTATTATAGATGGGAATGATATGAATCCCGCCCATAGGAGTGGTGATATTGTGGCTTAATGTTCTTTAAAGTATGGAAGGTGGTATGCAACCGACTATACGTTAAAAACTTATTACTCTTTAATAATGCCTTGTTTAAAGGCTCAATAGCTTTATGATATTGTACCAGGTGTAAGTACATCTTAATTTGCTGTTGTGATGTCCCAGGGGTGAAGGTAGTTTGCACATATTTGTCAATGGATTTGTCATTATTATTTATGAATGTTGCATCATATCTGTGCAGTATAGCTTGATCTACTATGATATTATGTTCAGCTTGCTTAGCTAAATGGTCCGAGCAATGTGTGCACGCAACTATTTTGTACTTATAAGAATCAATTGACCACCTGGGAGTGAAGGTTGCTGTATAAGTCTCTTTTCTATACACAGATGTTGAGAATTTTCTATAGAGTATGGTGATGTTGACATCTAAAACATGGATACTAGCATTCGATTGTTGTTCTAGCTTGATATCTAAGCCAGGTGCGTCATCCTTAAAATACTCCATGACAGATCCTACATTAGTATATCTATAAATAAGCCTTATTCAAAATGGAAAAAGATAATTTTATTATAGAAGTACTTTAGACTTCAATAAATCATCATCAGGTATACACAAAACAATTAGAATACGTTTTGGAATAAATATTCGGAAAATATATATTATTTGGAAGTTTAAAATTTTTTTCAAATTTAAAAGGAGTTTGTAATCGAATTAATTTGGAAAATGTTAAATTCCAAAAGCATTTGTAAATTTCACACAAACTGATCATGAAACATGAAATTTCTCATTGTGACTATGAACATCATTTCTCTTATTATAATTGGCAATATTAATCCAGCATCATTTTATCTCATAATCCTAATATGTGTGAATTGAATAATATTTACAAAAGATATTGTATTTGTTGGAAAGGATATTTATTTCAAAATGGAAAGAATCAAAAGAAATGAAAAATTCTTAGAAATCAAATTTATAATGAAATTATATATATGTAATTGAATAAAAAAAATTTAAAATTTTTTTTTTTTTTATTAAATTTATCTTATGGTTAAATCAATGAGGTTTAGACTATTATTATTTCAAATAATCTAAACAACATGCCAAATTTTAACCCTTGAGGTACACAACAGAAATTTTAAACTGAAATAATTTTAGATAAATAATACAGAATATTAAGCCAATGAGTGGTGCCATCCCTTGAAGTTTGGATTGCATGTTTGTATTATTATTTCTTTTTATGGTCTATTTAATAATCTGGTTAAATCAATGACATGTGAATTTCTAGATATGAGAGAATTCATCAAATGTATTTAGATAACTTATATTGAAATTGCAAATTATTTTTTAAAGATATTATCCAAATATATAGAATTATTTTTTAACTATAGTTTAAATATTCAGATTAAAAATGTGATGATTTTAAAAAACATACACAGTGTGTCCCATAAGTTTTAATACTGTGGCTATAAAAGACGCAAAAAAATTACAAAAATTTTTTCAACAAATTTTTTATTCAAAATAGTCTCCATTAGAAGTAATACACATGTTTGCACGATCTTTCAATTTTTTCATGGCTTTCAAAAAGTCTTCTTTTGGAATACTGTTTAACCTCATTGTCACGGCTTCTTTATCTCATCTATCGTCGCAAAATGGTCCCCTTTCAAGTCTATCTTTAATTTGGGGAAAAGGAAATAGTCAGGGGGACTCAAATCAGGCAAATATGGTGGGTGGCTGAGCACAGGAATCATTCTTTTTTGGCCAAAAATTGGGTGTTACTTGCTGCGGTATGAGCTGGTGCGTTATCATGCAAGAGGAAAAAAGAACGATCTCTCCACAACTCAGGTCTAACACGCACAATTCTTTTGCAAAGGCGATCCAGAATTTGTTGATAGAATGCAGCATTAACAGTAGTACCTTGAGGGACAAATTCTTTGTGGACGATGCCTTTGGAGTCGAAAAAAATGACCAACACCTTTCCACGTCTTCAACCGACTCTCTACCCTTTGCAAAAAGGTTGTACCACCGAAAAACAGTAGCACGAGACATAACAGATCCAGCGTAAGCCACTTTCAACTTTTCGAAAGTTTCCGTTGCACTTTTGCCAGCTTTGAAAGAGAATTTAATTATAACATGTTGTTCCCTATTTTTATTCATTGCGAAATTATGACAGCAACTACCTTAATACTACCACGCGAACTGCTACTAAACAGTTGCATGTAGTCCAATGGACTTGAAACTTCGTATAGGAGGAAAGGAAGGCTGTAGTAAGTAGTTCCCAAGATTTCATGAAGATAGCTAGTAGTAGTATCGATTTTATAGCCACAGTCTTAAAACTTATGGGACGCATTGTGTAGTTATTATTAATTTTAAAATTTAGCAGCAATTTTATAAAAGAAGTTATTTGAATTTTGAAAATAATGATAGTGTTCATGAATAAAAGACCTTATGGGACGCATTGTGTAGTTATTATTAATTTTAAAATTTAGCAGCAATTTTATAAAATAAGTTATTTGAATTTTGAAAATAATGATACTGTTCATGAATAAAACTTTTTTATTTACTTTCAAAAGATGAGATATCACATACATAGGGTTGCCACTCAAACAGAATACTAAAATTCCCTGACTTTTCCAGGTTTTCCAGGTTATTTTACAAAAAATTCCAGTCTTTTTCCACATTAACGTAATAGATAAATATTAATTCACAAAATAGTTAAAACTAAAGAATAGGTGAGGAGACAAGTTCAACATTAGTCATTTAAAACAGGCCTGCTCAACCTACAGCCTGTTGAGGTCTTCTATGAGCATGTGAAATGATTTATATATTGACAAGCGTCTTTTTTATAATAAAAAAAAAATTTTTTTCAACAGTTTAGTGTTGATTTTTAAGAAACATTTATGTATTTTGACATCTCCTTATCAAAATTATGTAAATAAAAAAACATAAAAATAACACATTAAATAAAACAAATACGTATTACTTCGAATTTAAGCCGCAGTAGGATTTTAAGGTTGGAAAAATGGAAAAAATAAAAATGATTTTATAATAGGTACTGAAAAATAAGAAACATTTTTATTTACTTAAATAAGTACTAAAATACGTAATAAGCTACCTAATTTATTGAGAAACTTCTTCAAATACACTATCATTTTCATTTTTTTAAAAATAGCGCCAGGACTCTTCTCCCAAACATGTTATAACCAATATTTCATCAATTCTGTTGTCATCCATGCATTCTTTCATGCTCGAATTATAACAACCTTAGGAAAACTTTCCTTCGGTACAGTTTTTTTTTGTGTAAAATAATAAAAGATGGAATTTGTTTCCATCAGCCATTATTAAACAGCATTAAAGTAATTCGTGATTTTTCTTATAATTAAAATATGGCCAGATATGATATGATTATACATAGTTGCTATCAAACAGCAACTGGAGTATATGGATCATATGACCATCTGGGGATGAAGGTTGGCGTGTAAGTTTCTTTTCTATAGACTGATGTATATAAATTACAAATACGTAAAGCGGAATATATAAAAATGGCAGAAGCCATTGTCATCGAATATTATAATAGTATGACGTATGTTATAAATGACAACTGACCAGTTATTATAGCTCCACAGTGGTTTATAAAACCCCCATATGGTTTTTATGTAATCTTTCTAATACTATTCTGAATTAAGTTAACAATTTCATTTTAACTAATTTATTTTATTATTTAATTTAATTTATTATTTTATTTTATTCTTATATAATTTATTTAGATGACATTAAGATTCCCTTTACTTGTTTATTAATTTAATTATGTAATCTTAACAATTCGTAAAGTTTAACTACAAGCACTATAAAGCAGTCCTGAAACGATTCTTTAAACAATCTTTTTTATTTAGAGTAACGTTTTCAGCTTACATTAGCCCTCTTCAACTCTTAGAACAGATACAGTCTACTGAACAACCAACTGTTAAATAAGCGTTGGTGTTCCAGAACATAGAACAAATTCAAAACTTAAAATAAAATATAAATATTCTTTTACAAAAATTCAAATCAAATTAAAACAAATCAATTAAATTATTTAACAAATAAAAAGAAAGTTTTTTGGTATTTATAACCAAACCATATTTCGGCCAAAGTTTATGACTCCTGTTAGTGCGTAGTTTATTGGTGTAATGCAAATTTCCAGGCCTTGGATAGATTAACAGATTGTTTTTCATTTATTATATCTTTGTCACTTCCCAGAAAGATTTGGACCTCTTCTGCTACTGCTAATTCATTCACGTCATGCATTTCTTTAATTATTTTAGCATTTTCCCATTCTATTTTGACATCGTGTTCATATGCACTTTTTGCCAATGCTGTTGTTAAAGCTCCTTTCCTAATATCTCTCTGATGCTCAGTCAACCTGTCTTTTAAATTCCTTGCCATTGCTCCTATGTATATTTCATTCTGTTGTTTGTCTAAGTTTAGCAGAGGGATCTGATATACTCCAGTTCTGTCTTCCTGTCCATATTCGTCCTTTATATTTCTAAGCATGTTAAAGATGGTTTTAGGTCTCTTATAAGCAGGCTTTCTCTCACATTTCTTCAGAATCTGGTCTACTGTTTTGAAGTCCCTTAATGCGTCCGGTATTGCTTGGTAACCTCTTTCCGCCCGATCATTACGCTCTCGTCTGCTATTGTTTACTTGCTCAGAACTTGTGTTAATTAATTATATTTAATTAATTTGTTTTAATTTGATTTGATTTTTTGTAGAAAAATATTTATATTTTATAATTTTAATCTTCATTCATCTAGGGGATTTACGCGACTCCCGGAGCCTTGGTAATCTAGCTGGTAAGGCCCGAAATTGAAAATCTGCCGGTGCCTTGGTAGTCTAGCTGGTAAGACGTCAGGACGGTAACTCGAAATCCCGGATTCAATTTCAGGCAAAGACAAATTTTTAATTTTGGGAAATTAGTAAAAATTAAAGTTCAATTATTAAATAATAGACGGCACCACCTTAGCCTAAATTAAATTTATTAATTATTAATCCGATAGATGATATGGCACAAAGCGTAATTTTAAAAATAATTATTAATTTGGCAGTTAATACAAAAAATAACCGCTGGGAGAAGTTTGGCTAGTATAGAATCATTTATATTTTATTTTAAGTTTTGAATTTGTTCTATGTTCTGGAACACCAATGCTTATTTAACAGTTGGTTGATCGGTAGATGTATCTGTTCTAAGAGTTGAAGAGGGCTAATATAAAGCCGAAAACGTTACTCTAAATAAAAAAGATTGTTTAAAGAATCGTTTCTGGACTGCTTTATAGTGCTTGTAGTTAAACTTTGCTAAGTTAGACACCTTTAAGAGCAGTTTCGATAGTAATCATTATAACATAGCTGAGCCAGCTATATTTGATGATGCAGTATTGGAGAGAACTTAGGACGTGTTCAATCAAGTTAACAAGCGTGGAGGAAACATGGGAATTTCTCAAGCAATGCAAACTGAATGGAGTGTTACCCAAAACGTTCCTTAACATTAGACTCCCGATTAATTCCAAAAGAATCTTGGAGAACATCAAAAGGATTTGCTTAAAAGCGGCGACGACAGACACAAGGAGGAGAGTTTACAAATTACTCAAACAAAAAACGGAGATTTGCTCGAAAATAGAATCTATGCATTTCCAAAATGAAACCAGTAAACTAGATACGATACAGCAAGGTGTAACAATCCTAAAAAATAAACTTAGAAAGAAATACATAAAGAAACTCAAATGGCTGTTTAAAGTGCAATTAAAAAATAAAAATATGGAACTACCTCTAAATGATGTTGTAACAGTAGTAGGGAATATTGATCTCCCTCCATTCTTTCAAGAGATACTGAAGAAGGGACCCTTATATGCCCTAAAGACAATAAGCACGATACAGGATATGATACCACCCTTTGAGCAACTTATAAAGGTTATGGATATCTTTAAAAGGAGAGAAGTCACTGGAGGTTCGTAGATGAAACCATAAGGCATAAGACCAAGTGCACACCAGAGATCCTGAAGGCAAATAAAGAGAAGTTACAAATTAAACGAGCCCATGAATGGTTGCAGGCAAATGACCTATCAGTTACAGGAGAAGATAAATCCAAGAAATTGGTCGTATTAGAGAAACAGATATATGATGCTTACCTAGATGAATATATGTCAGTCAGTCAGAAGGAGAGGTACTAGAGATCCCACACCCACACTAGTAATGAAATGGAATAAATTGCTAAAGAATAAGAACATACCTGACTTCATGAAAGGGAAGAAAATTTCTAATCAGCATGTCCGTGGCTTTTTGCTTATGCAAAAACACATAAGAAGCCCTTAACTTTCCGGCCAATAGCTGAGAAATGCAGGTCCCCCTTATACAATCTAGAAAGGGCTACAGCAGTATGGATTGTCTCTAAGATTAAAGATTATCCTTTTGTAGTTAACTCTCCAATGGAGTTCTTTCAAAGGATCAAGAATACAGAAATAGTAGGAGACCAAGTCTTTGCAACATTTGACTTTGAGAAGCTCTACCCGTCACTAAACACAAGCAAAAGGTCGAGTGATTATAACTCAGGAGTATACAGAATCCCTTTGGAGAATTTAGACGATGACCAGTTAGAGGTTTATATTGGAGCTACCGCCCGTAATTTCAATGATAGAATCTTGGAGCACAAGGATAATATACGCAAAGGAGATCTTAATACTGCCTTAGCCCAAAGGGTTTACGAGAAGAACACCAATGTTTTATGGCAAAATGCCAAGATAATAAAAAATGTGTATAATTGCAAAGATCTGCCTTTAGTAGAAAAATTACAAATACTAAAGAAAAATGAAACCAGTAAAGTCATTAATATCAGGCAAGCCGACGGGCTGAGTACAGCTTGGAGATATGCTGTTAAAAAAAATGTTTAACCCTTATTAATGATCCCTCCCCTCCCACCAGGATATTAGTATAACAAAATATTTCAGTTTGAAAAATATTTTGTGTGATAATATTAATTTTGTTATGCTTATTTGAATGTCAATTTTTTGAACTCTGTTCTATTTTATGTTCTATTCTAGAATAACTTGTAATCTTAATGTTCCGAATATTTTGGTGCAACTAAAGATGGTACCTTAGGTACCAAAAGCATTTTTGTTTGCATAATAAAGTGTTGGTTAATGGTACTGTTATTTTGTGCTCTTTGGTGAACTGTAAGTTTGAAAGTTAAGCAGTGTTTAGTAGTTTTGTCGTTTACGGATATAGATAAATAAAATTATAAATTTTAATGCAGAGATAGAAGTTGTAAGAAAAGATGTTGGATTAATTAAAGAAGAACATAATTTATATAAAAAACAATTAAAAGACCTAACTTCCTATATTAGACAAATAGAACAAAGAGATAATCCTAATCTAGCCAAATTTCCCCCAGCGGTTTATTTTAGAATTAACTGTAGAAGTAGGGAAATTAGTAAAAATTATAGTTCAATTATTAAATATTAGATGGCGCCACCTTAGCCTAAATTTAAATTATCAATTATTAATCCAACAGATGGTGGCACCGTAATGTAATTTAAAAATTAATTATTAATTTGGCAGTTAATTCTAAAATAAACCGCTGGGGGAAATTTGGCTAGATTAGGATTATTTGGATCGCGTTAATCCCCTAATTTAATGGATTTTGATTAGAACAAAGAGAGTCTAACAACATAATTGAATTACTTGGTGTCCCTCAACTCTTGAATGAAAATATAATAAACATTGCTGAAAAAATTTTAATGTGTGTAGAGGAAAATTTTGACATGCATAGTTTATTAGCAGCTTATCAAATAAAAAGAAACATAAAAAATCAAAATCATCCACCAATAATTTATGTGAAACTTACTAATTCTATAGTTAAACAGAAAATATTATTTAAATTAAAGATTAATAAATATAACTTATATACTAATACTTCAGGAATTGTTGGTGAACGACATAGAATCTATATGAATGAATATTTAACACCATATTATAGATCCATTTACTATCAACTGAGACAACTCAAATCAAGCAAAAAGTTAAAATACACTTGGATAAAGAATGGTCAAATATTTATTAGATCAGAAGATAATAGTCCAATGATAAGAATTACAAGTGAAGAAGATTTATCTAAATTAATATACTGTAGATGTTTTTTCTACATTCTGATGATTTCATAACGAGCTATAATCTCCATGGCATATATATATTGAGTCTTAATATTCAAAGCTTAAACAATAAAATAAGTTTAATTAATGATTTAATAGATAATTATACTGGTACATTAGATATTTTAACTTTTGTTGAAACATGGACTAGCTATAATAATCCTCCTTGTCAATTAGAAAATTATGTAATTTATAAAATGGAACGTGAGCCTTTGCAACATGGAGGAATAGTAACTTATGTGAATTGTAATCTACAAGTTGTTTTAATAGACTCTCTTACCTTTTTGAATTCACATGTTGATCTATTGACTATTTGTAAGGATAAATATCTAATCTCTACTCTATATAAATGACCTGAAACTAATTTAAATGATTTAATATCAATTATTGAGACTATACTTGTTATAGTACCTTTCATAAATTAAGAACTTTAATTATTGGTGATTTTAATATAAATGTTATTGCTGATAAACATCTAAGGCAAGATTTTTATGACTGTCATAATGAACAACTTAATGATAGTCGCCAATCATAATTACCCGACGCATTATAATTATGGACCTCCATCTTTGCTAGACTTTGCTCTAACTTCGGTGGATGGTTCCAAATTTGAAATTATTAATAATCTAGTATCTGATCATCTCCCATTGGTCGTCTTCCTTCCTTTTGGAAGAATCCCTGTGAGAGATGATGATCTTTGCTATAGAAATACTAAGGACTATGTTGCTTTTATTTGCTATTAAATAATAGATTCAGAATAATAATACAATAATTATTTCCAAATGATTTATTTATTTTTTCTGAAAGAGTTTAAAGTATGTAATAATTGCTAAATAATGAAAGCTTTCAGATGTGTCTGATTCATATTGAATAAACTAAATGGAATAATACAAAAATATTTATCTTTAAAATAAAATTCTTTTACTGATATTATCTTTTCATTCAAAAAATTAGATGTAATTGTGATTTCATAACTACATCCTATTTTTTAAAATGTTTTAATTTTTATTATTTGTAGCAATAATACAAAATTTATTAGTAATTTAAAATTTTACCAAGTAATTTTTGAATTTATTTTCAAAAATTTGGATATTTATACATTTATTTTTCAATTTTTAGATTATGTCCATAATGAAAGTAGCAAAAACAAATTTTATAGTTGTAAAATTATTACTTAGTGGTCATAAAAAACAGTCAAAGGTAAGTTTTTTATTGTATAAATAAGCATATGATAAAAATAATTAGGCATAAAAGTAATTAAATTTTTTATATTAATTGGTATTTGTATATTTATAAACAGTAATTTTATTTATGATGATTGCATGTAAAAAATTTTAAGACCTACAATTAAAATTTATGAAGACATGATTTATATAACTATCACATTATTTATTATGATATCTGTAATTTTTAGAAATTCATCTTAAACATGTGAATAAATTATACAGAAATATAGGTAATGTTTTTATCAATGCAAATAGCTATTGACATTAATGATATTTAATTAATGTTATAATTTTTTAAAACAAAAATAAACATTTCAACAAATATAATATATTTTAAGTGCAACAAATGATTTCAAATATATAATTTTTAAAATTTCAAATGCTATCGTCTTACAATGGATCTATGCAAATATAGGTAATGTTTTTATCAATGCAAATAGCTATTGACATTAATGATATTTAATTAACGTTATAATTTTTTAAAACAAAAATAAACATTTCAACAAATTTAATATATTTTAAGTGCAACAAATGATTTCAAATATATAATTTTTCAAATTTCAAATGCTAACGTCTTACAATGGATCTATGTGCAGATGTTAAAATTAAAAATTATATATCCTGGATAAAAAGCAGAATGATCATTTAAAATTTGAATTTTTTGCAATGTTGGGTTCTCAAACAAATATTTTGATGGATTCATATAAACAGCTTTTTGTAAAATATGGATTTTTTTACAAATCTTTATTCTAGAAAATTAATGGATAATATTAAGGTTAATATATTGAAAAATTGGTTTTAGGGGGGTCTGATTTATGACAGAAATGCCTTCAAAAATTTTAGCTATAATTTGAATCTATCATAATTTCGAACATGGTTTCTGAAAGGCACAACACTATAAATAAAGAAATATAGAAGTAGGTTCCCAAACCACTAAAATTCAGAATATTCAAAATGGTTTTAAACATCATAAATCTACACTGTACTTAAGATACTAGAACTATGCTAAAGAATATTTGAATTTGTTAACATTATTATATTTAATTAAAGTACAATGATTTTATTTTATTTAATATTTTATGTTTATTATTATAATTGAATATATTCAATTCTTGAAAATAAAAATGTTTTATTTATTTACATAATTTTTATAATATTTTTGCTAAGTTTCTGCCAGAGATTTTATTCCTACTTTATCAATTTGTTCACCATATTATTCTATTTCTATACCATATTATATAGAGAAGTGATGTCTTCAATATTAATTTTTTCCTTGCTCTTTTCTGTTCATCAGAATAATTATGTTGATCTCTTATATTGTGACTATGACTATCTGCCTTTTCCTTTAGTGATGAACTGTTGATCCATTCAGTGATATACTCTATATAGAGTTTGTAAAAATACCATTTATTGAGATATATACATATGTATTATGATATATATATATATATGTTATATACTGTGGATTCCACTTAATTGGGACACGTTGGGACTAAGCCATTTTGTCCCAATTAAGTGGCTGTCCCAATTAAACAAAGTAATAATAAATTCTAAAATAAAATATGTAATTTGTAGGTAAATAAATAATAGGTAAAAAAAATAATATTTAGGTAACTATTTTAATGATTTATTAAAATAGGTACCGAATTATTATTTTTTTACCGATCTCTCCTCTTCTTCAACACTGGGCCACTGATATTCATGCCTTGCCCACTAATTATAGAAATCCATTGATCTAATGCTATTTTGACTTCTGGATCCTTTCTATCACGCTTTCTTTTGGATGTTCCCGAAATTTCTTTCTGTAATGCCCAATCACGCTTTCTTTTGAATGTTCCTGATTCTTTCTGTAATGCCCACTCCTTAAGCAGTTGATTTTCTTTTTGTAGAACTTCTTCGACTTCTGGATCCTTTCCATAACGCTTTCTTTTGAATGTTCCTAGAATTATCTTTCTGTAATGCCCACTCCTCACGCAGTTGATTTTCTTGTTGTAGAAAATGTGCTATTGTAGATTTTAGTATACGACATCTTGGCAAGGATTTAAAAATTTTAAATTAAATCGACACTGTAAATGAATATTGTTAGGTACAGTAATGATAGACTCTTAAGTAGATGCATATTTTCTTTTATCCAGCAAAGCAATTTTACTTGAAAGTGTAAAATCCTTTCTTGACATCTTGGCAAGGATTTAAAAATTTTAAATTAAATCGACACTGTAAATGAATATTGTTAGGTACAGTAACGATAGACTCTTAAATAGATGCATATTTTCCAGACTCACGACGATAGATAACTGATTCTCATAACGCTAGTGTTGCCGAATAATGTATTGTTATGTATTATTTATCAATAATGATATTTACTTATAATTTTACTAAAGAATGGATGTTTATATGAATGCAGCGACAGTCTGTAGACCATGTGTATGTAATAGGATGCAAAGAAATGACCCCCTCCATTGTGTTGTCTGTATTGTCTTAGAAAGGTTTAAACCTGAAAAATTACCAGTACAATAAAATGTTGTTATAATTTTTATATCAGGAATTTTTAAGAAGCGCACAACAAGTATTAGTGTATGTAGTGTTGCCATATTTTTGAAAAATCCCTAAAATATATCAAAAATTGAAAATTTCTTTTCCCCTACTGTTCCAATTAAGCATTTAAATTATGCATTAGTTTGGTTTCCATTCTTTAAGATTTGTCCCAATTAAGCAGAATCCACTATATGTGTATTGAGATATATATATGTGTATTTATACTTTTCCCCTACTGTTCCAATTAAGCATTTAAATTATGTATTAGTTTGGTTTCCATTCTTTAAGATTTGTCCCAATTAAGCGGAATCCACTATATGTGTATTGAGATATATATATGTGTATTTATGGGTATGTTATGGCCAATGCCTGAAGTCTGGCCAATTTGCAAAATGGCTGGCCACTTCTAGATTTGACCAAAGTTCAAAATATATAAGAATTTGACCAAATATTTATTACTATTTCAGGCTTTGGCCAGCTAATTCATGATGTGTCCGACAATCAATGGTCAATTCAAGAATTGTCCAAAATAAGAATTTGACCAAATATTTATTACTATTTCAGGCTTTGGCCAGCTAATTCATGATGTATCTGACAATCAATGGTCAGTTTAAGAATTGTCCAAGAAAAAGTGCAAAGCTAGAAGCTTTGAGGATCTAATCATGTAGTTATGTGAATTGATCACACCAATTCTAACTCATGTTATTACCACTTTGAAAAACTTTTTAGTTTAGTCAAAGTAGAAACAGTTATTTCAAAAACAAACAGAAAAACTAATCAGTATTCAAATAGTTTTATTTAAAATGAAAAATTAATGAAAGCAAAAAAAAAAGCCTTTCCAGTTTAAAAACACATTAAAGAAAAACAGTTGCAATGTTGTTTATAATTAGAAAAATCATGTCAAAGGGAAAAATGTATTTAAAATTGAAAAACATGAGAGAAATCTTTTTTAATTAATAGTTTAAAAACTCATATTAAAGAAATCATGCTTATTTTATCATGTCAAAGGGAAAAATGTATTTAAAATTGAAAAACATGAGAGAAATCTTTTTTAATGAATAGTTTAAAAACTCATATGAAAGAAATGATGCTTATTGGTTAGAATACAATTTCTTATAAGAATTTGCAAAGTTTTTTCTTAATTTTAATCTCAATAATAAAATCAAATAATTAAAAAAATATATATAATTTATAGCTACAAAAATGCACTTTATTATGAATATATTAAAATTAAACCAATATTTAAAATTTTATGAATTAATAACAGTCAAATTGAATAAAGATATTAAAAACTCTGCTGAGTTTTTGAAAATATTTACTATATTTTTTAAGCAAAAGATAGATTAACACTAAAAGTTATGTATAAAGCTGAAAACATTTTTATATTTATTATAATTGAATATTAAAAATTTACCATCTTTGCCAGAATTATTCATAAGTATGGTATTTAATTTTTATTTTTTATTTTTTTGTAACTTATGGGAAAATATAAAAAATAAATCTATAATGCATTATGATAAATTATTTACAGAAATCTTGCAAAAAGGTTTCTGCACCCTTTTCCTTATTCTGAGAGATAATCCCATTCATATTAATGGGTGGATAAGTTCTAATATCACTTGCATCAGTATTGTAAGATCAACAAGTGACATGACAGACAATCCCATTCTCACTGTTGAATAAGCCAAAATTCGCACAAATGCATTCCGTTACTTAGCTCTGTCAAACTTCTAACTTTGACTATTTTTTCTTGGACAATTCTTGAATTGGCCATTGATTGTTGGGCTTATTGTGAATTGGCTAGATGTCGGGCATTGGCTGTAACATAATCGCACACGTATTTCTAAAGTGACACAAGTCAAAAATGAACATTTTGAGAAAATTGGAAAAACTACAAAATCAGCTTAACTAAAAACCATTATATGACTAATAATTTTTTCAAAATTTGATGATGGAGGATTGCTTCCCAATTTATAAAATGGTGCAAACATAAAAATGCAAGTTTTTGACTTGTGTCACTTTAGAAATACGTGTGCTAAATGCAAGTTTTTGACTTGTGTCACTTTAGAAATACGTGTGCAATATATATATATATAGGGAAAGCTTTGAATTTCTAATAAACAGGGGGAAGTAAAATTTTATTAATATTCAAATAGAATAATGGCAGAAAATTGAAATACAATTCTAAAGAAATTGCATTTTATTAGAAATGTTTACTATACTTAATATTTAACACAATTAAGTTTCTGCAGAATTATATATACTTCAACTTTTCTATCACTATTCTAGTTGAATATTGATAAAATGTAATTCCTTCCCTTTTGTTAGTTCAAAGCTTTCCCTCTATATAAATTCAAATTTTACAAATAAAAAATTATGAGAAACTGACCTGAAGCCTCTTTAAAAATATCAATAACTTCTGGATGATAACGTAATAACTTTTCAGATGCTTGAACAAGAGATACAAGTATTTTTCTCAATTCTGAGTGAAACTGAAATATTCAAAAATTTTAAGATAAGAAAATATTTTATTTCTACTTTACTGTTGTTTATTTATATTTATATATACTTATCCATTATCTTTTTTTAACTTGCATTTATGAGAAATAAATTACTTCAAAAATAATTTACAATAATAAAAGACAATTTCTACATTTGTGTTTCTGTGTAGTAATAATAGCACCTCAGAAAATAAAGTTAGGGCCAATTTGGCAGTAAGCTAGAATAAGTGTAGATATTGTAGTGTCAATTATAATCAAAATCAGGTCATTAAAGAAGTTTTGAAAATAATTGTGAAAATATTAATAATTTAACCTTTCCTGCTCCACTGCCTGGTCTCCCGAGACAAAATTAAAACTTAATAATTTCGTAATTTTTGCGTAAATCGAGAAAAAATGGTCAAAATCTTAAATTTTATCATATTTTTCATATTTCTATCATATTACTCAAAAATTTGATTTTACGTTGATATTTAAATAAATTTTTATTTATCCCTTTAATTCGAACTCAATCTGTACCAGTTAACACATTTGTGATCTTTGCACCCCCAAAAATTCAAGAACGGATTGTCCGAAGTTGTCCGATTTGCTCGATCATGTTCCACATTTCCTTATTAGTTAATACCTACCTCTTTTTTGCAGATATCTCGACCCAATAAATTATAATCTGGGAAAGTTTGGCCCCTTCCAAATAATATGATTTTGCTGTTTTTCCGCACAAAAAATTTGATAAATTAGTTTTATTTAAATATATATAAATTTCCATTTATCAGAGAAGCAATTTCCATAATAAATTTTCTGATAAATTTCCATTTATCAGAGAATCAATACCAGGCTTGACGATCGACGCCGAACTCACTGTCCTAGATTCTGGCGGGAAATATTTAACGGTTTATGAAATCAGCTGACTGTTTGTTTACATTAGTTATATTTTCAATATAACATAAAAATTTAAATAAATAAAGTAATTTTTAGGTCATCTGGTAGTAGCCGAAACAAGGTTATTTGTAGTCGAAACAAGTAAATAGTAGACTAGGGGTGCATAATTATTCTCAAACAAGTTCCCCCTAAGGTGTCTCTAAGGTCAAACACAAGACCTTAGGCTATTGGGCTAGTTACATTATGTTAACTAAGGGGATAGCCATGACAACCTGTCCCTATGCTGCTCTATATCGATCTGATTATCTGTTTTTTCTCTTATAATAATATCATCATCTATATGCCATCTATATAACTTTACTGCTGGAATAAGTATCTGGAAAACTTCGCTTTCTTTTTGTCTGACAACCAATTCCGCTAGTATTCCGGCTAGCGGGCTCCCTATCGGGACACCCACTGTCTGACCATAAAAACATCCCTTAAATTGGAAGTATGCCTCCTGTATCAGGAGGTGACATAGGTTACGTAGTAATTCTGGGTTCGTTTCATCACTTGGCAGATTCTCTAATAGCATTCTATAAAACAGTAAACATGCAGGTTCCAGCACTATGGAGGGGTATAGTGCTTCAAAATCATATACCTCCATTGTTTCATCTGGTATAGGGCCCATTTCGTTTATAGCATCAATAAATTTCCTTGATGAGGTTAGCACCCATTCGTAATCTGGTATCTTCTGCCTACACCACTTCGCCAGAGTTTTTTCTATACTGTAAGTAGGTGCGTCCCTTCTTTCGACGACTGGTCTTATTCCGATTGGTGATTTGTGTGTTTTTATAAACGGAAACATTCTCGGTGGTTTTGGTGATATTACTTTTGTTCTTTTTATAAACCTGGGCTTTTTTTTTATAAAATGAACAAAAGTAATATCACCAAAACCACCGATGATTTCATAATTTTTAATTATTTTCAAAGAAAAAGATATAAATTTTAATCTAATAAAGAAAAAAATCTTGACTTGCCTTTTCTACTGAGGTGATATTCTTTAAAGATTTATCTTGTTTTTTCATTTCTTCATATTTAGACTGTATTGAAGAAAATAATTTAAATATATTAAAAGTACTTATAATTATAAGAAACTATTTTAAACAAATGGGGAAAGTCACATTAGAACAAAAAATGTTAACATATTATTATACGTCGTAGTGTAGTTTTTTTGAAGGAGATAATTTACACCCTGTATATATATATATAACTTTTTCTGTTTATTATTTATTTCTTAATTATTATTGAGAGATAAAATACAATACTTATAAGTACTTGAGAAAAACTTTTTACATGCTCTTTAAATAAAATCAAATGGCCTTATCATCTAACAATTTTTACAAATTAATTTCTGAACAAAGAACTTATGTTAGTTTAATTAAATATTTATAAATATTACATATCATATTTAATATCCATTTCAGTTAATATTTAATTTTAAAGATTGTGATGTATTCTTTTAATAAAATTTCCAGTATTTTGAATTTGAAAATATCTGCAATGATGAAAAGAAAACTACTGAAAATAATTTTATTTTTGAATCTTTAATTAATTTTTATCTTATATTGTAAAACTCTTAAATATCCGTCTTTTAAGCACATTAAATATAATCAAAGGTATCATTTTTTTTTGTTATCATTGTTTTAATTAGCTTTTCCCAAACTTTGATCATTTAATCTGAGTTGGCCATTGGGGATATAACCTAACTAAAATAGACCAACATTAAACTGAGATAGTCACAGATATCAAAAAATCTAAAAATTTAAATAATACAGCATTGAAAAAATATTTAATGAAAATATATTTATATTTTATATTTGAATTCATAATTTATTGAGTTTTGTATTGAAAATGGATGTATTGTGCTCTGTAATAATTTTATGCATTTTTATTTTTAATTTTAATATTAAATTTATATCATATCATATATATTATATATATATAAAAAATTATAGAAATACTTCCATCTAAATAACTTCTGCAATAAATATTAGGAAATTAAAGAAAAATAAGTATATAATAAATGCTGTGCATTGAGCCAGACAAGAATAAAAGTATTGCATTTATTTATAAGTTTGTAAACTTGATTTGTTAAATAAAAATTGACTTTATAATCATTTTTTATTAAAACAATTTTATTATAGTTATTGTATAATGATTGAGTTAATTAGGACATATAAAATATTTGATAAATTATGTAATAATTTCCATAGAGCAGATTTACCAATTTTTTTTTTTATAAATCTTTAATTTCGCTATGATTTACCAGCTGTGAGATTTATCAAGAATATAACTTCGGTAATTGATGTGAAGTTTTACTTGATGAATCAGTCAGTTATTTTTAAGACAAAACATGATATTTACAAAGTTCTGATGCAGTTAAATATTAGAGATTAGTTGCCAATAATAATTATTAGAAACTATTAATTCTTCAAAATTTTCAGAGTTGTTATAATTGTTATTTTTATTCATTGAAAATAATTTTTATTAATTAGATTTAAATTAAAATTCAGTAGATTATAATATAGATTGTTATTTAAAATACACAACATACAAATAAATAATTATAAATTCTTTTCTTTCTCTGTAGGATCCACCTGAATTTGATTTTTCATTGCACAAAAGTTTTCCTATTATACGAATCATTTGGAATAAGTAAATTTGAATCTGTTTCAATAGCTTACATGTGAATTATATTCTATTTCATTATATTTTTTTAAATTTTATTATTTAAAAAATATGTTGTTAATTAAAGCTTTCATCTGTTATAAATGTTAATTGTAAATAATGATTTTAAAATAAATTATATGATAAATTATAACAGATTTTAATTAGATTTAAATTAATCTATATGCCATATCAGTCTGATATTGAAAAAGTATTCCATATAGTCCATATATTATATAAAGTAAATTTGAGAGAAAGAATATATTTTTATTAATAAAAGAATACTAATTCTCTCATTATCATCATTTTTATTAAATTATTTAATTTACAATTTTAGTATTTTTACTTTTCTTTATTTTGATTTGATTTGCTTTTAATATAAAAAGTTTCATTGATACTTAATATATTTATGTAAATGAATAAAATTGTAAATTTAGACATTTAAAAATTTAATATGTGTAATAATAGTCAGAAAATTATTAATTAAACAACACAATCCATTTTCTAATCTAAAATAATATATACTGAAATATATTAAAATGTTTTATGAAAGATTTAGTGGATTATACTGAACATATAAAATTCTAAAATTAAAATTTTATTCATGTTAATAATCTTGTGTTATCATCTTAAGCTCTATATCTTATTAAAATATATGTATAGTAAATATAACAACAAATTAAAAGATTTATTTGAATTTTTAAAACAAAAATATAGAATTCAAACAAAAAATAGAAAATCTTAATTTAATATTATTTAGACAATTATATTTTTGTTTTTCTATCCAAAAATTATCATTTTTCAGCCTCATATAAATCATTGAATTCTTATAAACTATTTTAACTAATTAATTGATTTTATTCAAGTATCTGAATAAATATCAGTATATTGAGAATTTCATCAATATTTACATTTAAATACAGTATTTATATTTTAATATCTCATGAATAATAGAAATGATTAATTATTTTAACTTATAATTCTTTCAGATATCGATTCTTTGAAATGTAAAAATGAAAAATGTATCGGGTCTCTGGTTTCCAATTAAATTAATGTAATGATGCAAAAGAAATTATTTTTTTTTTCAATAAAAAAAATGCATTCCATTCTTCAGTTTACATCTGTGATGGATTTACAAATTAAATTTTCCATTACATTAAATAAAAAATTTCGAAAATATGTTTGTCCGCCTATAAAATGCTTGTATAAATGTTGTTCATTACAAGCGTTATTCATGAATTATAAATAATTCAATTTAATTTAGATTAAATACAAAAGTTTACTCAATAATTAATTTAAAAATTCTATTAGATAATCATTCATAACAATAAATGATTAATTGTGAAAATGATAACTTTATATGAAACATAATAAATGAGACATAAAATCATCAATATGAATATTCCCGATATTTTTCTTTGAAATCATTTCACTGTTATATATCACTAGTGCTGATATGGAATACCAAAATATTGATGTATCAGCATCTTTTTTCTGATTATTTTAATAATAATCCATCCTGTTTTTTTATGAATCATAAAACTTGAATTCAAACATATTTTTTCTATAAAAAAATAAGTACTGGACATTACAATAAACAAGTTTTATTGTTTCTTGTATATTCTTCAATACTGGTAAAGAATATATAATATAATGGAAAATTACAACACAAAAACCTATTTAAGAAACAAAAATTCCGTTACACAACAACAGTCATCTCCAGCGTCTCTTACCAAACTGAATAGCACAGTATCTTATAAAGAAAACATAGATATTAAAAATGTAAATATATTCATTTTCTGTTATAAAATTTGTAGTTTTGGAAGGATTTCTGATTTATGCAAAGAATTTATAAAAATTTTTACTAAATATGGTAGTCACTGAATTAATTATGAAAACAATATATAGTGAGCATATTGGTATTAATAACATAAATTAGTTACAGAAAATTAAATTTCTCAAGCAAGAGTTTGATATAAAAAATATATTTACAGAGAGAATGTTTTCAATAATAATAATTCTTATGTAAGGGATCATTCATAAACTATATCACACTATTTTGAATACTTTTTAAATCCCTTTGTCATTTTTCATCACACTAAACTTGACATTCTTGTCTGTGACTTCAGAAATTTGAATACACCCTCCCCCTTCTACTTAAAAATTTTTTCTATGATTTTATGTAAAAAAAAAGTACATAAAAATAGTTGAAAATAGGATTTTATTTGCATTAATACTTTGTTGTACATATTGTATTCTTTAATTTACAAATAAATTTTTAAATATCTTAGAACTAGAATATATTGTAGTTTTGGAAGGATTTCTGATTTATGCAAAGAATTTATAAAAATTTTTACTAAATACGGTAGTCACTGAATTAATTATGAAAACAATATATAGTGAACATATTGGTATTAATAACATAAATTAGTTACAGAAAATTAAATTTCTCCAGCAAGAGTTTGATATAAAAAATATATTTACAGAGAGAATGTTTTCAATAATAATAATTCTTATGTAAGGGATCATTCATAAACTATATCACACTATTTTGAATACTTTTTAAATCCCTTTGTCATTTTTCATCACACTAAACTTGACATTCTTGTCTGTGACTTCAGAAATTTGAATACACCCTCCCCCTTCTACTTAAAAATTTTTTCTATGATTTTATGTAAAAAAAAAGTACATAAAAATAGTTGAAAATAGGATTTTATTTGCATTAATACTTTGTTGTACATATTGTATTCTTTAATTTACAAATAAATTTTTAAATATCTTAGAACTAGAATATATATGTCTTGCATTTTATAACAAATGTATTTTTTTTTAATTGTAGAAATGTAGAAATTAACCGTTTCTACAATGTGACATGACAATTTGCATGATCCCTTCTCTTCCCTATGTCATTTATCGTCACAAATCTATTACTTTTCTCCTTCCTCTATAAGTGTGACATAGTTTATGGATGCTCTCTTAAAGTAAAAAAAAATCTAATTATGTCGAAATTTTGTAAAATCATTTTTCATTAAATTAATGGATATGTATATGTATATAAAGTATTATATAATAAATAATTTAAATATATCAATATAATTTTGTAAACTATACAGTATTATATTCTATTATAAAAATTAGACAAATTAAATGATTTGTAGCCTATGAGTTTATTTAGATTCATATGAGACAATTTTGTGATGTCATTATTTCTTAACTGAACAGGTCACGAATATTGCAGTCTAGCAATATTTATGCCCAGCTGGTAAACTATCGTGGTTAGTAGTTGTGTCTCATGGTTGTCAAAACTGATTTGTTTGTGGTAAAAAGTTTGATTTTTTCGAATACCAAGGGATCCAAAGAGAAAAGAAGCTTTGCTAAAAGTTATTTGAAGGATTATCAAACACTCTAATGAAAAAGTAAAAGATTGTATTCCTGTAGGACATGAAAGGATTTGTGGCAAATACTTCATAACTGCTTATCTCACTTCAATAAAATT
This sequence comes from Olivierus martensii, assembly GCA_000484575.1. Taxonomy (NCBI): domain Eukaryota; kingdom Metazoa; phylum Arthropoda; class Arachnida; order Scorpiones; family Buthidae; genus Olivierus; species Olivierus martensii. The sequence goes on along the minus strand of AYEL01025968.1, from coordinate 17,556 downwards.
ATTGTTACATTCTTTTATTTGGCTTAAAAATTTTGATTTCACTATCATTTACTTTGTAAATTTATTTTTTAACATCCAAACTTTAAAAAATAAAATCTTAAATTTTTTTATTTTGTTTTTAATTACTCAATGTAACTGTAAATCACTTTCATACTTGTCATTCAGTATTTGTTGTTATACATTTACATATTTTTAAAAAATACAGCTAAATTTCATGATTGCTTGATTGACTTTTTCATTTTTAAACAAGTGACAGTGATATATAAAAAATTCACTTTATAGTTTTAAAAAAATTTTCACTGCATTACAATAGGTAAACCCAACAACGTTTCCAGTCATCCTGACTACATATTATCGATTTTCAATAAAAAATTGTAGTTATATGAACAGTGAAAGGCAACAAAAACCTTTTTTAAATTAAAAACAACAATAGGAAAAAAAAAGATGTGTAGAACATTTTACAACTATTGCTATTGCTGAAAATTTCACTGAGGGTAGATGTTATCTTAACAAAAATATTTTCACTGAATATTTTTATTTCATATTATGGATGATTGCATCAGAGGTAGAGTTAAAATAGGCCCGGTTAGTAGGAAGGAAGATTAAGGTGGTTTCGGCATATAAGGAGTGAGGAATATGTGGGTAGGAAGGTCGAGGAAATCACTATTGGTGGGAAGAAAAGGAGAGGTAGGCCAAGAATTAGATGGGTAGAGAGAGTGAGGAAGGACCTGAGAGGGAAGAGGACGCCGTGGACAGAGGAACATGGAGATCTAATTAGAATAAAGAATGCCGACCCCATTTGAATGGGATTATCAAGGCTTGTGAAAGAAGATTATGGATCAGGTAACATTAGATTAAATATTGATAACTTTGTAATTTTTTCTTGCTGCATCACCATCGATTCCATTCTAAACACACGTGGTTTATTTATCAATAGACTGCGCATTCGCAAAAAATGAAGCAAGGACACACGTTGAGTCAAAGAGTGCATACATTTTTATTGAACGAAAATTAACTGTCAGCCACCTAGGTAAACTTTTCTCGTATATTAATTTTAATTTGATCGCTTATGAAATGTTCAGGAATGTTTTAGTTTTTAAATATAAATTATTAGAACTTTAAATCATAAGTAAATCATTCTTTGATTTTTTTTTTCGTCGTATGATCAAGTTATCTATAATTAAAAATCAAAACATGAATAGAAATACAAATCATTTATATAAATTGAAAAATTATAATAATTAAAATCGATTATCAAAATATTTACATGTTTTTTGCACGTTATCGTTATGGTTAGAGCTGGTTAAAAGCTTGGTTAGAGGGCGTCACCATATTGTGACGTCATTATTGTGGTTAGTGGAGTGGAGATTTAAAAAAAAAATGGCGATATATACAGTGTTTATTTTATTGCTGTTAAGACAGTAATGATTAATTATAACTGGAATAAATAAATAAAGTCAAATTCTGTTATGACCAGGTAATCTAAAGGCGACCTTCGTGACCCGTTCACGTGATTAAGTGACGTTGACTGGTTACCGGTTTGACTGCCACTCCCGAAATCCGGTTTAACCAGAGAACGACCGATATCGAAAGAAATGGCTAATATAACAAATTTCAAAAAGATTCGTTTGATGCAAGACGAAAGTGGAAATATGTTCGGATTGATCGTTTCTGCCGATAGCCAGTCGAATAATAAATCTGGTAAGTGAAATTAATATCGATCAATAACTAATGCGGCGAATGATATTCTCGAAAGTTGTTAAAAAATATAAATTAAGTTTAAAAAATTTTTCCTTATCAGAAAATGATTAAAGAAATAACGAATATATTCTATAAATTTATTAAATAATATAACTATTTTTATGCAGGAAAGAATTAAGTTTGCTTGATTTTTATTCTTTCGGGAATAATCTTGGATTCTTTAAAAAGAATTAATCATGATTATTTTCGTTAAAGTTATAAAATCTTATGATGATAATGCTATTTTAAGAAATAAGTTAATGTAATTGCAATTAATTAATTTATTTTAATAATAATTATCAAATCCATTCAGCAAAGTAGATGACATTGAAGCAACTGCATTGAAGTAAGATTCCGATATGCAAAATAGATATTTTGCATAATAAACATTTTGTCCTTGATTAAAAAATAAATAAACTGGTTGTTTATCTGAATTATAAAATACGAAAATTATTTTTGAAATGAAAAAAAAAACAGTATAAAATGTAAAAATAAGGGCAGGATTCGACATTACCTGCCGCGAGTTTTCGCGCTATTTAAAGACCATGGACGTACTGAGATCAAAGCATCGCACCGCTTTGCTGTCCAATCTATGTTTATATAAGCGCAGCGCCGTGAAAACTCCTAAAGGGGTTAACTCGCGTTAGTAGTTCCGAGATCCGTCACTGGGGGCTCGCCTGTGGGCTCCTACACGGAATCGGGACTGCCTCGGCGATGCCCACATCCGTCACTGGGAGCTTGCGGTGGGACCCCATACAGATCTGGATCGCCTGTCTTCAATTTCGGCTTTCGCGTGTTTTGTCTTCGGAGGACAAGCTTTCGCATAATCCCCATTGGGAAGGATAGAAAAAAAAAATTCGCGGCAGATAATCTCGAATCTTGCCAAGATAAGAATGGTATGAAATAGAAGAGATAAAAATGGAAGTTAGATTCATGCAACACCTAGCGTAGGTCTGTTAATATTCAAGAATATTGTTAACTTATTTTTCCAACATCGTTACATGTTCCGCACTAACATTTTGAAATAAGTACAGTAGTATATTTTTATAAAGTTCCGAAATAAAAGATGAAAAAACTTTTATCTCATTGATTAAACGTTTTAAAATGAAGACATTTAATCTTTAGTATTTTAATTAATTCATCGAAATTCATATGGGATAATTTTTGGCGGAAACCACTTCAGAGCTTTCACAGACTGGCCATCATCTATGATGGGATCAATCAAAAAGTTAAAGAATGGAATTCAAATCCCTGATTCCTCCTGAAAAACTTCAGGTATGAATCTGGAATTAAACTCGTATTCTCTAAGGTGGTATATGACTACTTTGCTAACTTATTTAGGCATTCAACTCTGGGTCCAGGTGATCGTTTGAAAATTTTCTTCAAAGATCTGGAAATTCTTTTACTCCTCAGAAACTTTTTTAATAATTATATTCGACTTTGGGTTTCCTTTATTGATTCACATTCTTTTGCTCATAAGTGGAATCTATTGCGAATTTGATCAGCCAGTGATTGACCCTGGATTTAAGGTTGGCCGGATGATCGCTTGGTAAAGCAATCGCGTACTGTATGTTGCTCTGATTTCAGTTCTGGGTTTCAGATATATAGATGTTTTCAGGAGAATCGGAGAACCTATACAACCTTCTGAATGAATTCATACCAATAATAACTATTAGTGGGTTCTGAAGTAGCACCATCCTCATGCAATTTTGCAACATAAATGATCTTTCAATCCAGGATTTAACATTCTTCAATATCTACTAAGATAAAAAACATAACAGCTGTTAACACATCTTTATATTCTCATATCTGAATTATATTATCCTTGGACTTAGAATGAATCACATAAAATGTTTCTTCCATTGATTAGGTTAGTTTGTTTAAGCCGAACATAACAGCTGTTAACACATCTTTATATTCTCATATCTGAATTATATTATCCTTGGACTCAGAATGAATCATATAAAAAGTTTCTTCCATTGATTAGGTTAGTTTGTTTAAGCCACTATATCCTCATAGGATTTTCCTTATCTGGCGGCGGCCATTTAGATTCCATCACAGGCTGGCAACATCATGATGAGGTCAACCGGATGGTTGAAGGATGGAGTTCAACCATGGATTATTGACCTTTTTATTTTAAAAACCAATGGGCATATCCATGTTTGATCACGTGATTTCGCCGCCATTACACTCGAGCAAGCTATCTATATAACATGGGCAACGAGGAACTTTAAATTCTGCAAAAATAATAATACACGAATACTGTTAAGATTAAATAATTAAATATCGATTACAGATTGAACTACAAATGGTTAGAGGGCGTCACCATATTGTGACGTCATTATTGTGGTTAGTGGAGTGGAGATTAAAAAAAAAAAATGGCGATATATACAGTATTTATTTTATTGCTGTTAAGACAGTAATGATTAATTATAACTGCAATAAATAAATAAAGTCAAATTCTGTTATGACCAGGTAATCTAAAGGCGACCTTCGTGACCCGTTCACGTGATTAAGTGACGTTGACTGGTTACCGGTTTGACTGCCACTCCCGAAATCCGGTTTAACCAGAGAACGACCGATGATCGAAAGAAATGGCTAATATAACAAATTTCAAAAAGATTCGTTTGATGCAAGACGAAAGTGGAAATATGTTCGGATTGATCGTTTCTGCCAATAGCCAGTCGAATAATAAATCTGGTAAGTGATTAATTTCGATCAATAACTAATGCGGCGAATGATATTCTCGAAAGTTGTTAAAAAATATAAATTAAGTTTAAAAAATTTTTCCTTATCAGAAAATGATTAAAGAAATAACGAATATATTCTATAAATTTATTAAATAATATAACTATTTTTATGCAGGAAAGAATTAAGTTTGCTTGATTTTTATTCTTTCGGGAATAATCTTGGATTCTTTAAAAAGAATTAATCATGATTATTTTCGTTAAAGTTATAAAATCTTATGATAAAAATGCTATTTTAAGAAATAAGTTAATGTAATTGCAATTAATTAATTTATTTTAATAATAATTATCAAATCCATTCAGCAAAGTAGATGACATTGAAGCAACTGCATTGAAGTAAGATTCCGATATGCAAAATAGATATTTTGCATAATAAACATTTTGTCCTTGATTAAAAAATAAATAAACTGGTTGTTTATCTGAATTATAAAATACGAAAATTATTTTTGAAATGAAAAAAAAACAGTATAAAATGTAAAAATAAGGGCAGGATTCGACATTACCTGCCGCGAGTTTTCGCGCTATTTAAAGACCATGGACGTACTGAGATCAAAGCATCGCACCGCGTTGCTGTCCAATCTATGTTTATGTAAGCGCAGCGCCGTGAAAACTCCTAAAGGGGTTACCTCGCGTTAGTAGTACCGAGATCCGTCACTGGGGGCTCGCCTGTGGGCTCCTACACGGAATCGGGACTGCCTCGGCGATGCCCACATCCGTCACTGGGAGCTTGCGGTGGGACCCCATACAGATCTGGATCGCCTGTCTTCAATTTCGGCTTTCGCGTGTTTTGTCTTCGGAGGACAAGCTTTCGCATAATCCCCATTGGGAAGGATAGAAAGAAAAAATTCGCGGCAGATAATCTCGAATCTTGCCAAGATAAGAATGGTATGAAATAGAAGAGATAAAAATGGAAGTTAGATTCATGCAACACCTAGCGTAGGTCTGTTAATATTCAAGAATATTGTTAACTTATTTTTCCAACATCGTTACATGTTCCGCACTAACATTTTGAAATAAGTACAGTAGTATATTTTTATAAAGTTCCGAAATAAAAGATGAAAAAACTTTTATCTCATTGATTAAACGTTTTAAAATGAAGACATTTAATCTTTAGTATTTTAATTAATTCATCGAAATTCATATGGGATAATTTTTGGCGGAAGCCACTTCAGAGCTTTCACAGACTGGCCATCATCTATGATGGGATCAATCAAAAAGTTAAAGAATGGAATTCAAATCCCTGATTCCTCCTGAAAAACTTCAGGTATGAATCTGGAATTAAACTCGTATTCTCTAAGGTGGTATATGACTACTTTGCTAACTTATTTAGGCATTCAACTCTGGGTCCAGGTGATCGTTTGAAAATTTTCTTCAAAGATCTGGAAATTCTTTTACTCCTCAGAAACTTTTTTAATAATTATATTCGACTTTGGGTTTCCTTTATTGATTCACATTCTTTTGCTCATAAGTGGAATCTATTGCGAATTTGATCAGCCAGTGATTGACCCTGGATTTAAGGTTGGCCGGATGATCGCTTGGTAAAGCAATCGCGTACTGTATGTTGCTCTGATTTCAGTTCTGGGTTTCAGGTATATAGATGTTTTCAGGAGAATCGGAGAACCTATACAACCTTCTGAATGAATTCATACCAATAATAACTATTAGTGGGTTCTGAAGTAGCACCATCCTCATGCAATTTTGCAACATAAATGATCTTTCAATCCAGGATTTAACATTCTTCAATATCTACTAAGATAAAAAACATAACAGCTGTTAGCACATCTTTATATTCTCATATCTGAATTATATTATCCTTGGACTCAGAATGAATCATATAAAAAGTTTCTTCCATTGATTAGGTTAGTTTGTTTAAGCCACTATATCCTCATAGGATTTTCCTTATCTGGCGGCGGCCATTTAGATTCCATCACAGGCTGGCAACATCATGATGAGGTCAACCGGATGGTTGAAGGATGGAGTTCAACCATGGATTATTGACCTTTTTATTTTAAAAACCAATGGGCATATCCATGTTTGATCACGTGATTTCGCCGCCATTACACTCGAGCAAGCTATCTATATAACATGGACAACGAGGGAACTTTAAATTCTGCAAAAATAATAATACACGAATACTGTTAAGATTAGCAGAGATAACGGACGTTATTGTCTTAACGGTAGTTAGGATTTGTAGTGTGTCCGATTTCCGTCCAGATAACGGACGTTTCGCAGCCGCAGAACACCGTTTCAGTAACGGAGTTCCCACAACTCCGTTTGTGACGTCAATCTCCGTCTCAAAGAGAAAACTACAGAGACAACTCAGACAAGCAGTCAAAAAGAAAAGGGTTTCGTGGGATGAAAGGGAAACGAAAGCATTGGTGTCAACAGATCAGTAGAAGAAATAAAAAATAAATTTGACAGTTTATCCAAACAACAATATATCCCACAATTCAATTGTAGTATAGTATCCCATAATTCACCCTTTTCCTTTACTATCCCACAATGCATTATTTTTAACTGCCGTTTGGAATACCAATGTGTTCAGTATTCTTCCGGCTAAAGGCCGGTATGATGACGGCCGTTACAGATAACCGCCGATAACGTGTAGTGTGTCCAGGGTATTACCGAAGCACAGCGAAAGTGGTACAGAGAAAGGGGATCGAAACAACCAAAAAATCCCTAGTAGTTTATTTTTTATGATTTATTTAAAATGTCTCAAAGTGAAATTCTGATTTAATAAATAAAAATATTGTGATATTTTAATATAGTAATCAATAATTTTAATATAATTTTGAAATACTGTATATTAAAGGGTACAATTGTCGCCTTACCGAAGCACAGCGAAAGTGGTACAGAGAAAGGGGGTCGAAACAACCAAAAAATCCCTAGTAAACCAGAGGTCAAAAGTCAAACATTTACGAGATATAGAGCTGCAAATTTCCGTTGGTTACAAACTGTGCATGCGGTTTGACGTTGTGCGTAGCCTCTCTGCGTTTTGACGTTGTGCGTAGCTGCAGTCTGCGACGCGACGCATCTCGTGTATATGCCTCTGTATCTCGTAAACGTTTGACTTTTGACCCCTAGTCTACTAGAGATTCCCTAGTAAACCAGAGGTCAAAAGTCAAACATTTACGAGATATAGAGCTGCAAATTTCCATTGGTTACAAACTGTGCATGCGATTTGACGTTGTGCGTAGCTGCAGTCTGCGACGCGACGCATCTCGTGTATATGCCTCTGTATCTCGTAAACGTTTGACTTTTGACCCCTAGTCTACTAGAGATTTTTTGGGTGTTTCGGCCCCCTTTCGATCTGTACCACTTTCGCCGTGCTTCGGTAAGGAGACAATTGTACCCTTGAATGGTACCAAACATTCACATTCTCATAATTTATTCTCATGTTCAGTACACGGTTCCAACTTCCACTTAGTTTTTTGTATGAATTTGTGCAAACCAATAACAGCACAATAAGTTGCCATATCAGGAAAAAATAATTATTTCAGGAAGTAGAAAACACCTGTGCTATGCACGTTTGATCGAGTGTAATGGCGGACGACGGCAGCATCACGCTTGGCGAAAGTTTGCATTAAAAAGGCGAATATTCTGCATTTTAAAAATAATATAATTTCTTAAATTTAATTACTCTGCAATGCTTAATCCTGCATAAAATATAATTCAGCGGCATTCATTTTTTTTATTTATTAAAAAGATAAATTATATATATTTACGATTTTTCGAATTTAATGATTGATACTGGTTACAGATGGCGCTACAGGATCTATTTTCGTTGTCGGATTACGTAAGCTAGCGAAGATCCCTTTTACATTTTTCATGATCTCGCTCACCAATTTTGAAGGACAAAAAGAATTAGAAGAAAGTGTTAACATCTCTTTCTTATTAAAAAGAAAAATATATTTACGATTTTCGAATTTAATGATTGATACCGATTACAGATGGCGCTACAGGATCTATTTTCGTTGTCGGATTATGTAGGCTAGCGAAAATCACTTTTGCATTTTTCATTATCTCGCTCACCAATTTTGGAGGACAAAAGAATTAGGTGAAAGTGCTATATACAATAAAGAGACAGCTGACAACCTCCATGTTAAATGAAAGAAGAAAAAAATGTTAATGAAAAAATAACAAAATGGTTGTGACTATCATCGAAATGAAAATAATAATTCTTTGATTGATAGGTAAGCAGAAAACTAAATCGTGTTTTAATTGAAAATCAAGTTGGAGCAAAAAGTCAACTTTTGGCTAACAGATCTTCATCTGCCTTCGCATTCGATATGAACTGTTACGTATTGATCAGATAATTGTGTTTAATTTCTATCTTACTATTTAATAAGAGCAATTATTAATCGATCTTTCGGGATCACAAATATTTATAATCATATGAAAGAGTTTCAAGTACAGTATTGTATATAAAGTAATTTTTTTTATTGAAAAAATAATAATTAATTCATGAAATAATTTTATTTTTCTAGAGATTCTTATGTGATAATTTTCTAAATTTAATTATGCTAATGAAAATTAACTTGCGTTTTTTTTCTATAAATCTCCTAATTTTTTAATGGCTTTTGAAGAAAACAATCGATTATGGAAAATAATAATGATAAATTAGACAAAATTTAAGTTTTTAGTTATGACTGCTCTAATTTTAATAAGAATATTTCTTTAAAATTTATCTAGATAATAGAATACTTAATTTTCTTGCTACTTCATGTTGTGCCAATTATTTCTGGAGGCAAACTTGCATAATTTCTGTAACGTTTATCATCTGTTAATCTGAGATTCGAGTGAACATAAAAGTTAAAATATTTAATTTAATGAAAGAGATAAGTCACAAACACTTAAGTGAATTTTTGCAGTTTCTGCTATTCAATATTTCGATTTTTCACTAAATTAAAGACGTCAATGTATTCTTTCGATTGCTTTCATTGAAGAATTGCTGTGGATGTATTCTGAATAATTAAATATTTATTTCGATTTTTCACTAAATTAAAGACGTCAATGTATTCTTTCGATTGCTTTCATTGAGGAATTGCTGTGGATGTATTCTGAATAATTAAATAATAAATATGTCTGATAAGATTCGCATATTTTAAATTTATTTTTCGGAAAAATAAGCAAATATGTTTACAGTTTGGTGCATGCAAACTAAACTAGTAATTTTAGAGAGCCAAAAGAATATTTTTTATCCAGAACTATTATATTTAAAGCCAGACCAAATTTTATAAGCATAAAAGTGGACCCAAACCATTCCTGATGGCGGCATTTTCATTTTCATCCACCATATTAATTCAAAATGGCTGCCATGCGAATTATGTATATCCATTTTTAAAACTTTTATTATAATCTCAATCAAAAGTTGGCTTACCACTCTGAAAGATCCGGGTTTAAATCTGGGTCCCACACCTCCAGTTTTTCAGGAGAGGTCCGGATCCGGCCGTTGAACCCCATCCTTCAACCATCCGGTTGACCTCATCATGAGTGTTGGCCAGCCATGCTTCTATAAGCAATCGCCGCCAGATATAGAATATCCCATGAGGATATGGTGGCTTATTCTAACTAACCTAACCTCAATCAAAAAATAATTTTACGTCTTCAGAAAGGAAGATTTATAAGTTTCGGGGCTCCTTAAACGTATAGTCTGTTAAAGAATATCAATTATATTGTTTGAATATCAATACCAAACAAGCAAAAATTTATTAAATTAATATATTTGCATCTAAATAATAAAAATCGATACTTAACTGAATTTTATTTACAGATCTTACCTTGATCGAATCTATTGATAGTTCTGAGTCAACTGATCAGTATGTTCGGGATAACGAAAATCTCGTTATTTCAAGTGAAAAAAATCAAGATGGTAGGGTTGTTTCCCACTCTAATGAATTGTTAAATGATATTTAAAGTTCTGCCAAATAATAAATATTTATTTTTAGAAAATCAGTTGGTTAAGTGTGAAGATATCCCTCAGGAGGATCAAGAAACCGAAGAAAAGAGTAATGGCACCACAGTTTGGTGTAATAAAGTCCCTTCAAAATTGGACATAGAAGCGACGGAAGTGTTTTTGGAGATCATTATGAATGATTATCGAAATAAATTGAATGATAAAAAAACTAAGAAGAAAGATATCTTCAAAGCAGTGTATAAGGAAATGACTCAGCGCGGTTATCAAATTAGCAATAACATTATCGAAGGAACGGAGAAGTGTTATCAAAAATGGCGGAATTTGGAAAGATCTTTCATTTCTTATCAAATTCGACAAAAGTCATTATTTGGAGATAAAAAGCAACCGCCACCTCATTTTGAAACTTTATCAAAAATACTTTTGGAGAAACACAGAATGAATCCTCTATCTTTCGTCGATACACCAGAAGAAAGTATTTTGCATCCTGTGCCAGCTTCGTTTTTCACTTCAGTTTCTCCTAACTTTGTTATACCAGCAGATACCACTTCTTCAGATGTTTACACAACTGTTAAACTTAGTCCAAATTCCGATATAATTCACCATCCAGAAACTCCTCCTTCTAAATCAAAATCAAAAAAATTAAGTTTGGTACGAGAAGTCATCCATGAATTTAAAGAAATGCAACGTGAAGAAAGAAAATTTCAAGAGAATATGTTCTTACGATTAGAGAATAAACTCCAGGAACAAACTCAACAACTTACGAGGATTGCAGACATCTTTGAAAAGTTCCTTTCCAGTAGGAGTAATGAAAGAACAATTTGCACGAATTCAGATTCTTAATGCTTCTTGTGAGATATGAATAATCGCTTCTTAATAAATTATAATGATGTGAAAGGATCCACATAGAAAAATGGTACAATTGGTAGCCTTTCATTTAATCCTACTGGATTAATTTGTTTCTTAGAGGATAAATGAAACAAAATTATAAAGATTTTCAGAGCGATTAAGTGATGTATTTTAATTTATATTTAGCAAACAGTTTTCAAAATTTCCAATAAAAATATCATCATCAGTAAATAATAATAATTAAATGTACTTGTATCATAATTAAAAATATTTAAATAATTGATTATTGTAATTTATATTATAGTATATATTAAGTTTTAAAAATAAGTAAATATTTACAGTGTAAACATTAAGAAATTAGTAGTAAAAACTAAAATTGGAAAACTCTTCCTCAGTTCAACTATCCTTTCGTTCTTTTTTCTCTATTATGGATGCCATGTTGTTTGGAAGCTTGTTTAGACCAAGTTAATGGTCTTTTAGGCTTCCTCCAAGTGAATCGGAGTTCACTTTTTGAATAATAATAATTATATGTCACATGGTGCATCAAGATTTTACAGGTGCTTAGGTGGAACCTGGCCAAAAAAAAGGTTGGAATCACTGTTTTAGATCAATGTTATCAGTGATTGCAAACTCTGAAAGCCACACAAATCTTAAAATTATCAAGTTAGCATTTAGTCTTTATTCTAATAAAAATTTCTGGACAATGAAGGCATAATTTATCTTTTCTCTCTTGGACATTCTATAATTTATAATATTTCAAGTTTAAGAGTTCTCTTACAATATTTGGCACTTCGAGCTAGTGGCATGATACCTCCTTTCATAATGATGTAGAATTAATAATTCTTAGTGTAACAACGATACTCCTAAAGGACGTGCACTTCTCGACTACAGCCATTGATCCTAATTGTTAATGGATCGCTTCATATCGTGCATCAATTTAACTTTAAGAATGATAAAATTTTATAAAATATTAGCATTATAAAAATTAAAAACGCATATTTTAATATATTACAATTCTTATAAAACCGAATAACATAGGTATCGCCATATATTCAAAGATTTAATCGTTTATATCGATCCTAATGCCTAAAATAGAAAAGTTTCTATTTGTCACATTGGGCAAATTTGTTAACTAATATGCTTCATACTTTGTAGAGTTAATAAATATGTTGAAAATATTTACAATTCTTATAAAACCGAATAACATAGGTATCGCCATATATTCAAAGATTTAATCGTATATATCGTTTATATCGATCCTAATGCCTAAAATAGAAAAGTAAAGTTTCTAATATTTGTCACATTGGGCAAATGTATTTATTTATTTCTGTTTTTTGTTAACTAATATGCTTCATACTTTGTAGAGTTAATAAATAATATGTTGAAAAAAAAAGTTTATATCAACTCACAGGGCCGCCGAGAGGAGGTGACATCCGAGCAGGCCCGGCATCGAAAAGGGCCCGACCTTAGAGTCCTGACGTGTCACATAACGTGTCAGATAGTTCGCAGGCCTCCGCCAGAGCACCCAAAGCAGTCATATCAAAATAAACAATTTTATATAACATGATATGTAATGTATTCGAATTTTGAATTTATTGTACAGCCTTAAAATAAATGCTTAAGTTTTATATGGCTTTTTTTATTAAACCAAAGTGATGCACTTTTTTAAGGGAGGCCCGAATCACAAACTTGTCACACGCCCGAATAATTTCTCTTGGAGGACCTGTCAAGTCATTCCAAAAATAATAATATTTTTAGCATTAAATTTTGAAAGGATATAAAAGGTAAATCACTCGCTAATTTAATCAAGTATATATTCTCCATTTGAATCAATAACACATTTCCAACGTTGTGAAAGCTTTAAAATTCCAGTTTTGACAAGCTGAGACACGTTTAAACAAGTATAATATATAAAAGGACATTTCTTTTGGGATGACCTGATAAATATAACTGATTCACCAAAAAGCAATCATTTAAAAATGAAAAAGTTTATGCATCCCGCTTTAATGAATATTATTATTAATTTTGAACAATTTAAATTTTTATATAAGCGAAAAATTATAAAAATACAGATCGCTATCAGTTCTAATAAAGTGTAAGAGATGGCAGCACTTCAAATGCACCATAACTTCATCAGAAAACAGAGAATATTGATCGATCCACGTGTAATGAAAGTAACAAAAATATTCTCTTTTGCTTAATTTGATAAATCATAGACGAATAACTTCTATACTAATTTTTCTAAAAGCTCTTAAAAACCATTTATCGAATATTTTTATTACTCTAGAGTTTAGGAAAAATTTTTTACTTTTCATCGTTGTCTTCTATCTGAAAAATAATAATTTTTTGTTCTTAAACGATCGTACCTTGCAAATAACTTGAATATAAACGTTAATATACTCAATTTAAAATGTTTTCAAGATTAAATAAATAGTTAAACTAGAATATTTAATTATTTTGAAGGAAATTCTTAGGCGGAAGTGTTTGTGTCGATAGGCAATCGTATATTTAATTCTCTGCATCGTTCTATTGATTATTATTGTTATATATATTACTAATAAATATGGAGCATTTTTATGCGAATGTCTACAGTCATTAATACTATTTAAATTAATGAACGCGATTTATATTGATTAGAATGGATAGAGTATGCAATATGCAGTACGCTTTCGCACATCATATCTGAACAATAAACGTATTTGGCTAAACGTTCAGTGATGGATCAAACGAAATAGCATTAAAGGATATTTACCTGATAGTCTCTCTGATTCCTATTTATTCCGAGCATAACTTTCGCTCTTTTAACAGAGATTTACAAAATAAATTCAACTAAATCATAAAGCATCGAGCACATAGATGAATGCATATAGAAGAGCTTAAAAAAATAATGAATGCTCATTTTAACATGTTATGTTCAATTTGAACTATTACAATGTTACACCGTTTATAAAAAATGTTCAAAAATTATATTTTTAAAACATTTTTAAAGTTAGTAGCCTCATATCCTGTCCTCAAGTTCAATGGATTAGCATATTTTGCATTTAAAATTTTTTCGAATTGTTTTCTTGAAAATTTTATTGTTCTTGTGATTATCAATTAATTGAGATGATTTTAATGGATTTTTCTAATTAAAATGTTGAAATATTTCATCATGAAACTATGTAAAATGATGAAAACAAAAAATAATGTTTTTACTATCTCCTGTCAGCTCAGTTGTGGACGATACATGACGATGGAAAACAGGTTATTGTTATGAATATATTATAAATATTCATAATAATAAATTGCATTTTAATATATGAAAATATTGTCAAAGCAAAGATAATAATAATAAATTGATCTACTTAAACTGCTTACAGAAAGCATTCTTAAAGACAGAACGAGTAAAATTTTCGTTGGCATAGAGATCGAACTCGTTAATTCGTTGAAAATTTACGTAAGGTTTCGATCGATCTTTAATGTTTTTTAAAAATAATTTCAAGAAGAAATTATATTCGATACAAAATTATTTGTATATAATACGCGAAAGAAAAATTTTCTATAGAAGTACGATAGAATATTTTTTTTTATAGAAGAGAAATTTAAAAAATTACATATTTGAAAAAATGGATTATAAAATCAGTTTTTAATGTGAAAGAACTCTTAAATTGAAAATGCATTATAATTTTTAAATTCCTTTTTTAATAAAATTACTCCAAAAAATTTAAAATAAATACCCTACAGTTTAACAAAAGCTGCCTACGCTTTATCATGCGATCGTTCTATATAGATAAATTTTTTTATATAATGAATTAAGTTGGGGAGCTTTTCTATAAATAATGCAAACTTATCTTCTTGTTTATAAAAAATATAAAAAAGAAGATAGAACAGAACAAAACATTCATAGCTGTTTGCATAGGAAGCACTTAATAAACAAAAAATCTTAATATAATAAAAATTATTCTCCATCTGTTCCAAATATTTTCTTTTTAAGATTTTTCTGAAGGTTTATGAAATTAAATAATTTAACATATACAAAATTTACATTATAAAATATAATATTAAAAATATTAGAATTTTAATTTTTTCAATTTGGTAAATAAAACAAATTTGCTATTTGAAAAATTTATATAAGAAAATTTTCTGTAACAAGATATACAGTTTGTTCCATAAAGATACACTGTTTCACAAGGGTTGTTTCACAGGGTTCTCACCTGTTTCACAAGGGCTGAGCTTACAGGAAGTTGATCAGTTATAAAGTCTGTCAGTTCAAATGTGCATAGTGGAAGCTAAAAATGGACACATCCATTCTGACTAAGAATAGTGGTGGGGTATACGAATGAGACAAGTCAATTACAGCACTCTTAACTGAAAAAACTAATTGCTGCTCACTATTTCAAGCCAGGCAGACTTTCTAGTTATGAATTGAGTAAATAGATAACATGCTCTAATATCATTTTTTAAATTTTGAATATTGGTAATTATGAGTATGATATTTACAGATTTATTTTTTAAAATTCTAATATGCTAATATAAATATGCCATATTTGTTTGCTGCCATATATTATATATAAACTATTAATATATATATGGAGTTTTTTTATATATTCCCGTCAAGGATAAGAATGAAATTTTATTTGCGTAAACATGATTTTTTTAACTTTAAATTGAAAAATGATTTCATATCGAGAATGGCAGCGATGTTTTATGAATTATAATAACTAGATTTATAAGTAGTATATATATTCGAAAGACAATTATTTTGGTAAATCTAAAGCAAATGCATATTTATATATGACTAGTTTAATCAGGATTATTTGGATTAAATTCCCTTGAGGTTTGTTTATTATAAAAAATTTAATGATATAATTAATAAAGTATTTCATAAGAAATGATTTTTAAAATGAAATTTTGTAGAAACTGAGATTAGCATTTATATCTTTACAAATCAGGTCCAATTGTTTTATAATGTTTTAGGTGAAAACAATAAAAATACAAAGTGAAAGTTAGTTATACTCTATTAAAATAAATAGAAGTAAATATGTAAAAATTGAAATCTGTTATACTTTGTCTTTGTACCAAGCTTTCAGAAAGACATGGTAGAACATAAACTATAAATTTGTCTATCCAACACAAATATAAACTCTTATTAGAAAATTGACTATCCAACACAAATATAAACTCTTATTAGAAAAATTAGTAGAAAACCAAAACAGACAGACAAATATTAGAAAAATTAGTAGAAAACCAAAACAGACATAACAACACAAAATTCATTTTGACACTCATGTTCAATTTTTATATTTTCTTTAAATCCGACGATTAAGTTGTCATGGAAACGAAATAAATAATATTTGGTTTTTATCATTTGGTCAGTTAACGAATAATAAGCACTTTATCAATGGGATTGTTTTGGAATAGTTTTTAATTTTATAAATGCAGAAAGAAGCATACATTTTCAAATAAAACAATAAAATAAAATACTTCCCATAGTTGCCATTATGTTATTGCCAGTGCATTTGGCTTGGCGCTTTAACAACTTATCACTTAATTACTCATTTAGTTATGACTATATAATGCTGCATTTTGTCAAAATTAATAATAACATAGATTAATTTGTAAATAACGAATTGAAACTTTCCTAGTAAGTGCTCAAAATCAATTTTTGGAAAAAATGATTGAACACCTACCATTAAGCCTACCTAACCCTGTTGCTTAGAAAAAATATACGGAATCGTCCAAAGCTCCGCAAACTGGAATTTGCGCCTGAACCGATTAATCTCATTGGTTTGTAAGTATTGTAAAGAAACCGAACATCTTCTGCTTAGGTGACTACCTTTTTGGAACGAACTGTACAATTTCATTGTAAACTGTTGTTATTCCTCCTTTTTTTTCTACTTGAAACAAATTTGAAGTATAAAATTAAATTATTTTTTCATTTTTCAGAAATTTAAGCAAGACAGTTGGTTAAATACATTAGTTGCCAGTATGTTAAGTGGATTGGCAGTAGCTCTTTGCATGACACCTTTAGATGTCATCTCGACTCGTTTGTATAATCAAGGTGTCAATTCTTCTGGTAAAGGTTTATTATATAATGGAATTTTAGATTGTATTATTAAAATATTGAAAACTGAACATTTTTTTGGTTTATACAAAGGTTTTACAGTTCTGTTCATTCGTGTTGGACCCCACACAATTCTGAATCTCTTATTTTGGGATGAATTTAGAAAATTATATATTCAATATAAGACATAACATTACTTAATGTATATTTATTATTATCTGATTTACAGACTTATTTAAAGTAACTTATTTTCATTTATATAT